>JANEHU010004038.1:0-41509 GCA_027563435.1 Nasonovia ribisnigri | reverse complement strand
CCACTTATAACAAATTCTAAAACTATTAACTGTAGATATTTAAAATTTCCTTCAAACGTTTAAATATTATTTTTTATACATGATAAAATTTCCAAATATTTCGACTCGTTTTATAGACGTTTGAATTTTATATGTTTTTCGTTTATTATTCTATAAATGTCAATAAATATGAAATCGTTGGGTCAAAAAGCTTAAAACTAATTCAAAGTTCCTCATAAGTTAATATAATAGCGGTTGAAAAACATTAAAAATACATAGGAACGATTTTTTTATAGACAGAACTTATATTTACTCAATACCTACCTATACAGTATACGGTCTCTACTCTATTGATAAATCATATTATATTCTTTTACATTTACAAAAATCTTTTTGATTGGTAATACTTATCAGACTTTTTTTTTATAGGCGTTTAAAGTTAAAATTTTTACAAAATTCATCATAATTTCGATATTTGCATAATATTTTGCAGTCAGATATTCATACAAAAATTTTCTTTATTTACCTATATGATATCAAAATGTAATACAAGTGTCCTCCTCATAAGAAGTTATAATAACAGTTGAGAAATAATAAATATCCGTAAGAATGATTTTTTGAAGAAAAGCTAAGATCAATTTATGAGAATTCTTGTATTAAATTATTAGGATTTTTTTCAAAAATAATAATTTTATAGTAAGACGGTACAACTAATAGATGTACACATACATCGATCAACAATTATTTACAATTTTTGTTAATAGTTAAAAGCTATTAAAATATCCTTTATTTGTATTTATTCGTTAATAATAGGTAACTATAAGACTTTAATATTAACAGTAATCTTGTTCCTTTCACAAAATGTGTTATAATTATTCTTAATTTAATTTACATTTATACTTTTGGCATTTATCCCCCAAGTGACCTCTGAATAATCATTCAATGATGAATTTAATAGTTAATAAAATAATTGGATTATAAATTAGAATAGACTACAGTTTCCAGCTTCTATTACAACATTAATTTATATACTTTGCGCCAGTGACCCTAGACGTGAAGGTACCTAATAAAACTGATACCAGTGATACCTGATTGTTTAATTAAACGGAATTAAACGAATTGTGCTTCTACAGTTCTACGTCACACAGTCAATAGATTGTCAGTAGCAATTAATATTTAATTTAAGTCTAAAAACTAAATTTATGCCCCCAAAATAATATGAAAACAAACTTACGCGTAAACATCGACTCTTCTGGTGAAAACTAGCAGTGCAGACGTGCAGTATATTCACAGCTCTTGAAGAAACGGCTATCTTCATCTCGCTCCGAACTAAAACTTTAAAGTATCGAAATATTTAATGAAATAACCTGAACACAACAAAATGTGTGGGTTCGTGTTGTAAATAAGATATATAAAAATATAATTTTTAACGTACTGTCCGTCTATTATTGGCAAATTTTATTTTTTTTGTTCACTGAAATTATTAGAATCGTTAATCGTCTCTGACGAATGTCGACAATTGGCGATTGCCATAGAAGATTTAATACGATTAATCCATGGAACTTATATATACTCAGTACCTACCTATACAGTATACGGTATCTACTCTATTGATAAATCATATTATATTCTTTTACATTTACAGAAATCTTTGTGATTGGTAATACTTATCAGACTTTTTTTTTATAGGCATTTAAAGTTCAAATTTTTACAAAATTCATCATAATTTCGACATTTGCGTAATATTTTGTAGTCAGATATTCATAAAAAATTTTCTTTGTTTACCTATATGATATCAAAATGTAATACAAGTGTCCTCCTCATAAGAAGTTTTAATAACAGTTGAGAAATAATAAATATCCGTAAGAATGATTTTTTTTTATAAGTATTTAAAATTCCATTAAATTATTTATCAAATTAAAAATTTACTAATTACTAAGTAGTTAAAAATGTATAAAATGTTCGACTTTTTTTGGCATAAACAAAGATTCTTATAAATAGTTCATACTGTAATCAAAATAATCTAAAAAACCTATTATAAAAGTTCATATTTTTAACCAATTTATTAAAACCAAGAATAACAATATTTTAGTTATTTTGTTTTAATTTAAAAATATTATTCGTAGATATTTATATGAAACTTTTAGAGTATATCATTATAATTTATATACACGATGACATTTTCAAATTTAATTTTTTGGAAAAATGAATTTAACTTACTGTTAAAAAGGTACTGTACAAATGCCAAGTCGTAAAATAAATTAGGTAGGTTCCTTAATCACAATACTAGTTATTAAAGTCTTTGCTCAGAATCATTTTTCGTCTGTTTTTTGTATTTTAATAGTTTTTTGTATTTTAATATGGATTTATTAATGTTACTAATTATAGTACTTAAGTGTGTTTATTTTATTTCAATGAATTATAGTTATATATTAATTAATAATTATTAATAGACATTAGGTGAATAATAGAAGGTAAGTATGTTACACTAAATTAATAGTGTTATCTATCACTTATAAGTTATAACGTTGAATTTGGAAAAAAAAATTACCATCTTTAAAATAAAATTGTATCTTATGAGTCACAAAAACATTCTAACAAATCGGCGTACTAAAATGACGCCGGAACATAATATATGGAACAATATATAGTTATTGATTGTTATTGAAAAATGAATTGAATTAAATAGATTTAAAACCAAATTATTGTACATTAAATTTATTTATTTATTTTTAATACAAGTTATTAAATAATAAATTTAAACTAAATGCATATATTTTTTATTAATATTGAAAGAATATTTTGCCACACATATTTTTAGGATATAAAATATCATATTATAGGTATCTGATATTTTAAAAGAATATTAAGAGAAGAAAATATTATCTATTTTAAACGACATGAAAATCTCATATTTTAAGAGAATATAAATGAGGCCTGTACTTATGACTTATAATTTAGTATATATATTTCTATAAATTAAACTAAAATGTTTGTCTACTTCAAGTACCTATAGCATGCACCTATTAATTATTATAATATTTCTACGACCTGGAACATGAAAAACGATTATGCCGTTTGTATTATTCGATCTCGCGTATTTTATACATTTTGAATTCGGAACTAAAATATTTAATTTAACTTAAAAAAGTAAATTTGAGCCCCAAATATATATAAAACAAACTTACATTCAAACATCGATTCTTTCAGCATTCATCGGAATCCGTGACGTGTTCACTATAGCTACGACGTCACTCTGAAAACGCTCCAGATACATATCTGAAAATATTGTGATTTGTGAAAAATAAAACCATACGAAGTATATTTTTTGTTCATGTCAGTTTCGTTTATTAAAATTTTAGAATTTTTTATCGACTGTGTCTTCCGCATCGACTTTGGCAATTGCCATAGATTATAAATAATAGATATTATATTGCACATCAATATGATGAATCCACAGATGTAATAAAATGCAACTTTTTACATCAAAGAGTTCCGTGTTAAGGAACAATTTGATGGTATCTAGATATTAGAAGCATATAGGCATATTTATTTTTATTAATCATTAAGTAAAACTGTGATTATAAATAAATTTAATTTCTGGTTTTTAGAGTTAATTTACATTTTATAATAAACACATCAAATTGACAGTATATAAATTATTATACCAACTATAATACCAACTAGATTCATAAAATTTTAAGTTTAACGATTTCACCGAATACTGTCTAATTTAAAATTAATAATAATTAGGTATTTAATATGTTCATTTTAATTGTATTGGGTATATTTTATATTTTATAATGATGTGTGATTAGAATGATGTAATTCTAGAATGATGCGTGTTTATAATTTTTATAACCTATTTTTTTTGTGTCTCTGGCTTTGATTTTTAAATTCAGTTACTTTTCTTTTCCGATGGGAAAGTGAATTTAGTTGATGCATTCGGGAAGTCTTAATTTAAAATTCCTCGTAGATTACAAACGTCTGGATAAAGAAAAAACAATCAAGAAATACTGGTATTTTTACGCAAAATTGTTTTTGGGCAAAATCGATTTTGGTTCTTGGTGTAACTCTAAAATATGTACCGTAGTCCGTAGATACATGAAATTTTCACTGAATGTTTATATTAGCATTTTCTATACACCAAAAATTACCAGTTTTTTTTTCTATTAATATCAATAAAATTTTATTTGTTGGGCCAAAAATAATGAAAATTTAATACAAGGCTCCTGATATATTATTACAATAGCAATTGAAAAATATTAAAAATACATAGGCACACATTTTAGATTCTGAGCGGAGCGATGAATGTATTGATTTTACAATGATGTGTGTTTTTTATTTTTTTTTATTTTTGTGTCTGTCATCACGTTTTAGGACAGAAAAAATGCTTCGATTTTCTTCAATAGTACCTTTTCTGATAGGAAAGTGAATCTAGTTGGTACTTTGGGGGGTCAAAAGTCAAAATTTCCCAGTAGTTTTCATGAGCGCCTGGAAAAACAAATGAAAAATTATGGGAAAAACGGGAATTTTTACGGAAAACCAATTTTCGACAAAATCGATTTTGGTTTTTGGTATAACTCTAAAAGAAATGACCGTAGAGACATGAAATTTTGACCGAATGTTTATATAAGCATTTTCTACACACCATAGCATTTTCAAAATATTCTGACTTATTTTGAGCTGTTAACGGACATTTTCAGTTTCCAATTTTTTTAGTTTTTTTTTCTATAAATGTCAATAAAATTTTATTTGTTGGGTAAAAAATCTTGAAAATTTAATAGTAGGCTTCTAATATATAGTTTCAAAGGCAGATGAAAAATATTAAAAATCCGTAGTCACAATTTTTATTTATAGTAATCAAAGTTCAAATTTTGACAAAATACGTAAAAATGACGAAAATGTGCAATTTATTTTGAGTTAGAAATTCATAAAAATTTTTCTTTTTAAATCTAAGATTTGAAAATGTAATACAAGATTCCTCATAAGTTTGCCTAATTTTATCAATAAAAAAAGTTTAAAAGCAAGTCATAATAAATTTTTATGAGCATTTTAAGTTCAAATTTGTACAAGATTAGATATTCACTCGATTTCTCATGTAGCGATTTTCTTATTTTGTTGCAATTCAAATACAAATAATTGTAGATGCATGAAAATTTCACTGAATGTTTATATAAGCTATTTCTATACACCATTCAATTTTGAAAATATTTTGATTTGTTTTTGAGCTGTTTACAGACATTTTTAGTTTTCAATTTTTTTAGTTTTTTTTTTTATAATTGTCAATAAAATTTTATTTGGTGTGCCAAAAAGTCTGAAAATTTAATACAAGCTTTCTTATATATTGTTACAACATCAGTTGAAATATTTTAAAAATACATAGGCTACTGTACAGCAGAGCGACATACACTTACCCGCCCTTTTTAAACATAAACATCTTGGTGCCATATTACTTTTTTTCTAAATTTAATTTTCTTACTCCTTAAAAAGTATTTGCCTGCGGGCTCAAACGTTCCCCTTCATAATTTTTTTTCTAAATTTAAATATTAATGATTCACTTATATAAATTTTTTTTAAATAAACATCATTGTGCCATCCTAATTTTCTCACTCCTTAAAAAGTATTTGCCCGTGGGCTCCAACGTTCCCCTTCAAAAATTTGTTTTTTTAATTTAAATATTAATTAATTAGTTAATTCATACCATATTATACCTACCTAATAAGTTATAACTAAAATATGCAGATAATTAATACAATAATGAACAATGGGTATAGATTATGGACATAAACTCAATTGAGAAGGCTGGAGTAGTGGAGTGGCTATGCGCCCTACCAAAAATTACGTTTTCCTGAAAGGAGACTACAAAACCTTTTTTCACGTCGACCTGCGGACTTTTGAATATACGAAATGTATCCAAAATTACCCACATTTGCAGTTTCCAGCCATTTTTTTGCATTTTATTTTAAACGAACAATACCTACCTGTAATATTCTCTAAACCTAACGTTGTGGTGAATGTTGAAACGCGGTGTGTTTTTCGGTTAGTCTTACGAGTTACTAACGTAATATACTTACTATACACAAAGAGGGTCCAGGTCGCTCACGATATTAATTTATTAATTTAATAGAACAAGAACTATAGTATATATATGTAAGCAATTAATCGTACGATGAACGGCAAATTGGCAATCTTCCAGGTTAACCAATGGCAACCAAATAGTAAATACTAATTTCTATTAATTATTATCAATGGCAACCAAATAGTAAATACTAATTTCTACTAATTATTACCAATAGCAACAATTTATAAACAAAAATTTCCACCGTAAATCTCAAATTCACCGTTTGAGCAAAATCTTTAATTTTTCACGTGATCTCAACACTTTTTCGCGTGCAATGGATTTGACATCCCTGCGGTCCTATATAATATATATTCCGACTATAAACCGATATTCACTCGATTTCTCATGTAGCGATTTTCTTATTTTGTTTCAATTCAAAAACAAATAAAATGTAGATGCATGAAAATTTCACTGAATGTTTATATAAGCTATTTCTATACACCATTCAATTTTGAAAATATTTTGATTTGTTTTGAGCTGTTTACAGACATTTTTAGTTTTCAATTTTTTTAGTTTTTTTTTTTATAATTGTCAATAAAATTTTATTTGGTGGGCCAAAAAGTCTGAAAATTTAATACAAGCTTTTTTTATATATTGTTACAATATCAGTTGAAAAATTTTAAAAATACATAGGCACGATTTTTTTTTATAAGCATTTAAAGTTCGAATTTTGACAAAATTTGTCAAAATCTCGAAAATTATAAATCATTGTAATTAAAAAATTATAAAATGTTCAGTTTTTATAACTAAGTGTTGAAAATTTAAAACAAAAATTCTCATAAATAAATCATACTGTAACCAAAAAATCTAAAAAATATATCAACACATTTATTTTTTACAGACATTTTAATTTCAAATTTAGACAAAATTTCATATTTAAACCAAGAATAATGATTTTAGTTATTTTGATATAATTTAAAAATATTATTTGTTGGTATATGAAACTTTTAGAATATATTGTTATATTTTATATACACGCAATGGCATTTTAAAATATAATTTTTTTGAGAAAAATGAATTTAACCAACTATAGTAAATACTAATGCCTATAATACTAAAATGAATTACTTTATTCACAATAATATCATCAAATACATTTAGACTTAGTAAGATATTATAGACTGACTGACCGTCTTCGCTCAGAATCGTTTTTCTTATTCAATGATATTATATCATTGGATTAAAATCTAACACAATCCATTACAGTGACTCACTTGTAACCTACTGTACAGCAGAGCGACATACACTTACCCGCCCTTTTTTTTATAATCATTTAAAGTTCGAATTTTGACAAAATTCATCAAAATCTCGAAAATTATCAATCATTGTAATTAAACAATTATAAAATGGTCAGTTTTTATAACTAAGGATTGAAAATTTAAAATAAAGATTCTAATAAATAGTACATACTGTAATCAAAAAATCTAAAAAATATATAAACACAGTTATTTTTTATAGACATTTTAAATTCCAATTTAGACGAAATTACATATTAAAATCAATTTTAACGAGTACAAGTATATATTATAATATTTTTCTAGCATCACTGATAATTTTATGTTAATAATTAAATAATATGAATAATATTAATTCAACTTAGCAGCTACCGTAAAATAACAATATAAATATAATTTCAAATATCCTAGACTGACATACCGTCCCCGCTCAGAATCGTTTTTCGTATACAATGATATATCATTGAATTCAAATTTAATATCATCCATTATACAGTGATCTACTTGTAACCTACTGTACAGCAGAGCGACATCCACTTGACCCTCTTTTTTTTGTTTATCTCGACTTGTGTAATCTACGAGGAATTTTAAATTTTGTCTTCCCGAATGCATCAAATAAAATCACTTTCCCATCGGAAAAGAAACGATACTGAAGTTTAAAATCAAAGCTACAGACACAAAAAAATAGGTTATAAAAATTAGAAACACAAATCATTATAAAATATAAAATATACCCAATACAATTAAAATTAACATATTAAATTTACCTAATTATTTTTAATTTTAAATTAGACAGTATATTTGGTGAAGTTGTTAAACTTGGAGTTTTATAAATCTATAGTTGGTATTATAGTCGGTATATGTACTGTCAATTTGATGTGTTATAAACCTGTAAATTATAACTCTAAAAACCAAAAATTACATTTATTTATAATCACCGTTTTACTTAAAGATTCATAAAATAAATTTACCAATATGCTTCTAATATCTATATACACTATCAAATTGTTCCTAAACATGTAACAATTTGATGTAAAAACTTGCATTTTATAAGATCTATGAATTCATCATATTGACGTAAAATATATTAATATCTATCATTTATATTCCATGGCAATTGTCAAAGTCGATGCGGAAGACACAGTCGATGAAAAATTCTAGAATTTTAATAAACGAAACTGACATCGTCGGATTCCGACGATTGCCGAATGAATCGATGTTTGAATGTAAGTTTGTTTTATATTTATTTGGTTCTCAAATTTACTTATTAAAGTTAAATTAAATATTTAATGTCACTACAACTGTGCTATCTAAGTGATGTAGACAAATATTTTAGTTCCGAGTTCGAAAATTATAAAATACGCGAGATTGAATAATACAAACGCCGTAATCGTTTTGCCTGTTCCAGGTCGTAGGAATATTATAATAATTAATAAGCGCATACCTATATGCTATAGGTACTTGAAATAGACATATACATTTACGTTTAAATTATAGAAATACATGTTCTAACTTATAAGTCATAAGTATAGGTCGGATTTATATTATCTTAAAATTCTTAAAATATGAGATTTTTATGTCGTTTAAAATAGGCAATATATTATTCTCTTAATATTCTTTTAAAATACCAGATACCTGTATGATATATTTTTATGCCCTAAAAATATTTGTGACAAAATATTCTTTCAATATTAATAAAAAATATATGCAGTTAGATTAAATTTATTATTTGATAACTTGTATTATAAAATAATTAATTAATTAAATTTAAAATAATTTGGTTTTAAGTCTATTTAATTTAATTCGATTTACAATAACAATTAATAACTATATATTGTTCTACATATGTTTCAGTGTCATTTTAGTACGCCGAAATGTTAGAATGACTCATAAAGTACAATTTTAATTTAAAGATGGAAATTTTATTTTCTTAAATACAATATATCAAAAATTATTAATTTATTTATACCTATAATTCATTGAAATAAAATAAACACACCTAGGTACTATAATTAGTAACAGGAATAAATCCATGTATAAACTATTAAAATACAAACAAACAAACGAAAAACGATTCTGAGCAAAGACTTTAATAAATAATATTGTGATTAAAATACCTACCTAATTTATTTTACGACTAGGCATTTGTACAGTACCTTTAACAGTAAGTTAAATTCATTTTTCCAAAAAATTAAATTTGAAAATGTCATTTTGTACATAAATTATAATGATATACTTACTCTAAAAGTTTCATATATCTAAGAAAAATATTTTTAAATTACAACAAAATAACTAAAACTGTTATTCTTGGTTTTAATAATAGGTTTTTTAGAGTTTTTGGTTAAAGTATGGACTATTTATAAGAATCTTTGTTTATGGCAATAAAAGTTGAACATTTAATACATTTTTGACTTTTTTAATTTAATAAATCTTCAAATGGAACTTTCAATACTTATAAAAAAATATCGTGCCGGATATTTATAATTTCTCAACTGTTATTATAACTACTTATGAGGAAACTTGTATAACATTTTCATATCTTAGAAAACAAAGAAAATTTTGTATGAATAGGTGTTGAACTACGAAATATTATGCAAATGTCCAAATTATGACGAATTTTGTAAAAATTTGAACTTTATATGCTTATAAAAAAAGTCTGATAAGTATTACACTATTACCAATCACAAAGGTTTCTGTAATTGTAAAATAATATAATATGATTAATCAATAGAGTATAGACCGTATACTATGGTAGATACTGCGTATATAAGTTCTTTGGATCAATCATATTAAATTATCTATGGCAATCGCCAATTGTCGACATTCGTCGGAGACGATTAACGATTCTAATAATTTCAGTGAACAAAAAAAATAAAATAAGCCAACAATAGACAGTACGTTAAACATATTATATTACATTACCCTCACATTTTGTTACGTTCAGGTTATTTTCATTAAATATTTCGATACTTTAAAGTTTTAGTTCAGAGCGAGATGAAGACAGATGAAGACAGCCGTTTCTTCAAGTGCGGTGAATATACTGCACGTCTGCACTGCTACGTTTCACCAGAAGAGTCGATGTTTCCGCGTAAGTTTGTTTTCATATTATTTTGAGGTTTAAATTTACTTTTTAGACTTAAATTAAATATTTATTTCTTCGGCAAACTATTGATTTGGGTGACGTAGAACATAATACGTTTAATCCCGTTTAATTAAACAATCAGGTATGAATGGTATCAGTTGTATTAGGTACCTACACCATGTCTAGGGTCACTGGTGCAATTTATATTAATTAATGTTGTAATAGAAGCTGGAAACTTTAGTCTATTCTAATATATAATTATTGTATTAACTATTACATTCATCATTGAATGATTATTCAGAAGTCACTTGAGGGATAAATGCCAAAAGTATAAATATAAACTAAATTAAAAATAATTAAAACACATTTTGTGAAAGAAACAAGATTACTGTTAATATTAAAGTCTTAGTTATTATTAACGAATAAATACAAATAAAGGATATTTTAATAGCTTTTAACTTTTAACAATCAAATATCAATACAAATTAGTATAGTGCCGTCTTACTATAAAATTATTATTTTTGAAAAGAAATGCTAACAATTTAATGCAAGAATTCTCATAAATTGATCCTTTTAACCTTTTAATTAGAAAATAATACTAAATTTCAATTAAAAAGAAAAATAATATAATAATAATAATCAATATGCATTTAGTAGACGTGCACTATAAATATAGTAAAAATACAAATAAAATAATTATCAGATACACCTACATTTAAATTTCATTTAAATTATATAATAATATTAAAAAGCAATGTCTTTGGCTACAGTGCAATATAATATTATACTAAAAATACCCACTTGTAATATATAAATTTAATTTTTATGATAATACGAATGTACGGATTTCAAAAAACTTAACCAACTATCCATTGTATACTAAAAATACTTTAAAAATTAATTTGCATATTCTTATTTATAATTTCTTTTTATAAAATGTTTAATCCAATTTCAATAATCATTAATATGCTAATATAGCTACTTACTGTAATATAATATGCAATTTTAAGTTTATAACATGTAACACTGTATACTACTAACACAAGCTCTGCTTAAAGGTAATAGATACAATAACGTTTTTTGTTTGAATAAAAAAAATATATATATAATATCCAATTGGAAATAGTATATCATAAGCAGACTGTGTGAACATTGCAGTATTTCAAAGACTAAGTTTTATAGAAGATAAAACGGTCATGCAGGGTATGTACTTTCTTCTTTTTTAGTACCTAGGTTTTATTTTATTATTGTTAAGTTATCAGGGGATGTATTGCCCGCAACTTTTCAATTATTTATATTGTAACTACTGGTATAACACTATTGCGGCTATCAATAAAGTCGTGATAAAAATTAGAAAATTGGTATGGTATGATATATTTTTATGTAATTCTTTTGAGTAGGTAATTCGCTGAATGATATTTAAATATTTTCACCGATAATCAAGTACGATGACTTGTAGGTAACTAGAGACTGAGTGAATAGGAAGTGTGAGACAAGGGGGAAGAAGAAAATAGGAGTGGTATATATTGTAGTGAGAACAAGAGATAATAGGAGAGGGGGTTTGGTCACTGTATGATAAGAGGAAGTGAGAGAAGGTAAATTTAGGGGGACAGAGAAGGGTGAAGAGACTCCAGGATGACTGGAGAAGAGGTTGATTGTGGCAGTATGGAGGGGTGAGGAGAGGGTGGCTGAACATGTAAACAGCTTGTTAGAGAAGGGGGAAGAATAAGTGTGAAGGTAGAATAGTTAGGTTACAATTTCTAATACGTAGGAAAGGATCTTGAATTGCAAAGGCCACTCGACTATTGAGCAGAAACTATACCGGTATCAGTTGATATAGGTTTACAACCTCGACTTATGGGATAGAATAAAAAGATCGGTTGCCGGTTGGGATGTAAGCGCACTATGTGGGTTCCCCCGTGGGCCGGAACAGGAATTCCGTTTCCAGTCGGCACCGCGTGGAGGAACGGGTAGGACTCTGCTGACTACGTAAATTTAATCTAATATTAAAAGTAACAACACTAATCCAGACACTGTTCAAGCGTACTGACAAGGCTTGTACGATGGCTAGTTGAGCTTATCATTGTGCGTGGGTTAGAGAGAAAAATAAATGGTCCGCTAAAAATCTGACATCCCCCCTAAGTGTTATCAAGTTGAAGAAGCTGTTAATTGTTGACATTTAACATTAACTGTGATAGGTATTGTAATGTTAGCCACTCTTTATAATTAATACTAGAAAGAGTGCTATCATCATAATCCTCAGTATATATATTATATTATAATATTATAAACACAACCACACAAGTGCCTGTATCATATAATATTATATATACTGAGGATTATAACGATGGCACTCTTTCTAGTATTATTTATAAAGAGTGGCCATCATTACAGTATGATTTGAAATAAAAGTAATAAGCAGGGCTGTGAATTAAATGCATTAAAAATATGCATGCATTTATTAAAATCGTTTAAATTATGCACTAAAAGTTCAAAAATATGCTCAATAAAATCCTCTTTATTAAAAAAACTGGAAAATAATAAATATAGGGTGACGGAGTGGCCAAGGGGATTAACGCGTCGCGGTCGGTTGCAACGCACATCGTCGCCGGTTCGAACCTAGGTCAGGGGCGGCACTTTTCTTCGGACAGTCACAGTGTCTGGAGAGAGTGGCCGCCATCCTACGCCTGGGCATGGCAGAAATCTACGGGTGCCCAATCAAAATTCTGCCAAAAAAACAAAAAAAAAAAACACCAACGTCCCCATTCGTTAAAATACCTACCATATTAAACAATACACAGGCTAATGACCACAGTTGTTGAAACCTCCAGCCCCCCCTCCACTAAAAAAAAAAAAATAAATAAATAAATAATAATAAAAATAGCGTAAAAAATATTATTTACTTATTAATGCTCCTTAGCCATTACAAAGGCCTCTAAAAAGTTATAATGAACAATAATAACATTGGGTGTCAAAAAAATCATTTAAATGCATTTGATTCACAGCCCTGGAAAATGGTAAATCGGTGTACAGTGAGACACATATAGGCGCACATATATAGGCGATGAATTTTCTCATGAAACAAGTCTCATTTAAGTCGTTAAAATTGTTGTCAACCTATACTTTTATTCCGGTGGGTAAAGATTATTTTTGTTATTGACTTAGGTAATTGACTTTTTAAAGTTGATGAACAATATTTTATTCCAGCAGAGTTCTCACAGACTTTCGTTCAAATTATGTCGTTTGCAAAATATTAGTATTTAAATCGGAAGTCTTGATTAAATATCGAAAAGAGTCTGTAAAAAAAATATAGTGGTGCGGGGCCGCTCGAAACTAGGAAACGCTCTGAGTGTACATATCGCCTTACTAGGTCGAGACGTCGAGGAGGGACTGTAGTCTAAAAAAAAAATATAGTGGTGCGGAGCCGCTCGAAACTAGGAAACACTCTGAGTGTACGCATCGGCCAGTGTTGCTAGCTTCCGGATGGGTGACCACCCGGGGATTTTAGCAACAAATCCTTGCCAAGCCTACACACACGTGTTAAAATCTACAGTACCCCAGGCTAATGACCTCAGTTGCCGAAACCTTAACTCTAGTAAAAACAAAAAAATATTCATAAAAATATATTATATCAATATGATTGTATTAGTTATAAACTCTTGAGCTAAGAGTTAAATGATTTCCTATAGGTTAGGTTAGGTTAGATTTAAATCAGAAATATTATTACAAACGAGAGTCTGATGTGGACACTGCGGATGGCCAAAAGGACGGACTACCTTACAAATCCTCCTCCAAGAAGTCCGAAGTAAAATTATTATATGAATGAATAATAATAATTATATCTAAGTCAATTAAAACAAATAAATTATACTTTTCAAAGATCACAAAATATTCATAATTTTGTCAGCTGAACTTTGACGATTTGGACTTAATATGCACCTACTTTAATTGATTAATTATTATGGAGGAGTTACTCGTTTCTACCAAAATAATATTGGCCTCCTAGTTATGAATCTCACCTAATATTAAAGTTGGGGCTGATTAATAGTACCTCTTAAACTTTAGAGCCAGAACTGCAGTTGTTTTTCGGAATGGTTTTTATGAGTTTAAACATACATAATTAATTATCATAATATTATGTAATGTTAGTTTTTGTTCAAAATTAAATTATTTAATTACTATAATAAATGTTATTAGTATTTTTTAATTATGCTTATATATTGAATACGCAAAAACACATAACTCACATCATTGGGTCGGACATACAAAAAGTGACGTTTTAGATATTTGTTTATTACATTATATTTCCCTTCTCCCATGAAAATTTTATCTAACAATATTTGACAGGCTAATGACGGACATCTGGTTATAGCTTGGTTCTCCCCACGGTAGTGAGGTGACGATCTCATTCCCATTATTTGAGTACGTTTTAAAAATGCTCTAAATCTCAAAATGTTTCTATTTTTACAAAAAATAAGAAGCTAAAATTAAACCATTAAACAAAATTTGCTTTATATTGCTAAATAAGACGTTTCACCTTCATATGTTGTCTTCAAGGGTTTCTTACAAGTGTGAAAGAAACCAAATTTTCATTCTGCAGTTATCGTTGAGGTTTGTTAGTTTTAAAAAATAATAATCAATCTAATAATATTAAAACTAACAATGCTTAATAAGATCTGCTGAATTTGATACCAACTCCTAAGACGGATACGATCCATGCTGATACAATAATTAATATTTATTACTTTTGCAATTTGTATCCAATCATACTTTCAAGTTGTTATCACAGTTAATGTACCTAGTAGCCTTAGATCATATACTATGGATGGGGGGCCGGGGCCCATAATCGTATCACGATAATTTTAAGCTCATATTACTATATAATATTAGTGACACCATAGTTTCTGACTATGATATGTTACAATAGAAATTTCACATATTTCTCTATGTGAATTAATATGTCTGAGACTCGTCCCTTTTATGTGCTTAAAATTGTTTTCAACGTTGAGCTGGGCCCATGAAGACATTTCATCCATATAGTATATGATCTAAGTCTTAAGATGTTAACAACCAACGGCACAACTTGATAAAAAAAACACTTAAGTTCGGCAACTAACTGAGGATCTTTTTATTCAAAGTGTCCTAATAAGTCATAAGGAGGTTAGTTAGGTAAACCTATGGTTAGTTAAGGCTATGGTGATGATAGACGACTACCATCACTGGTCGTGAGCTTTGCAATGATCTTTTTCTACTAAGGTATTCGATATTGTAAACATGATAATGAAAGAAAATATTTAAATATTATACGTTAGGCTGTGTTAGGTTAGGCAAGGGTAGTGTGAAATATTAGAAGCTAACCAATTATCATAATTTTTAACCACGGTGTTAATGGCGACCGGGTAGTGTTGTACCACTATAATAAATTAAAAACTTTAAATACCGCCTACACTAATTCATTATTTCTTTAATACAAAATATTATAAAAATTAATTTAAATATTTATTATAACAATATATTAGTATTATAATTAATTAAGATCGACGGTATATAGGATTTTTTTGCCTATTTAATTTTCTTACTCCCTAAAAAGTATTTGCCTGCGGGCTCTAACGTTCCCCTTCAAAAATTGTTTTATGATTTTCTTATATAGTTTTGTTAAAAATTAACAACCTGGTTCCATATTAATTTTTTTTTCTGACTCCTTAAAAAGTCATTGCCTGCGGGCTCCAACGCTCCCCTTCAATTTTTTTATAAATATTATTTTAATATATTTTTAAATTTTAACAAGCTAGTACCATATAAATTTCCAAACCTTTTTTCTTGCTTCTAAAAAAGTATTGCCTGTGGGCTCTAACGTTCCCCTTCAAAAATTTTTTTATGAATTTAAATATTAATGGTTTTCTTATATAGATTTAATAAACATTAAAATCCGGGTGCTATATTAATTTTTTTTCTAACTCCTTAAAAAGTATTTGCTTACGGGCTCCAATGTTTCCTTTACAATATAATTGTATTTTCTATAATACTTGTATATGTTGTGTGTATAAATTATTGAGGAAACATAAGTAATAGGTACGTTTAAATTATCAAAATTAGATACTTAAGTCATATTGTATCATGTCATGTAGTGGATAAAATTAAATACCTATAATGTTTATATTTCAGTTTAAGAGGACACCACAGTAATATTTGTTGTCTCCGTCTTACAGATGTAGGTACAACCTGGCAAATTTTACGTTTACAATAACACATTTTACTCCGTGTTTCTAAAACTCGACTGAATTTACCTAAAATAATATTTAAAGGTAAGTACCTATATTATCTAGACCATCTCGGTGGATTTTATTAATATTATTATTTTTAAGTAAGTTATGATCATTTTAAAATATACAGTTTAAAAATGGTCATAACTTGCTTCTTATCTTTGAATTGTAAAAGAGATACTCTAATTATAGAAATGACGGAGAAAAATGTGGTATGTGAACGTAAAATGTCCCACGTTGTACGTTTGTAAGACGAAGACAACAAAAATGCCCGTATGCTGTCCTCTTTATGTGTGAGTGTTGACTGCTAAACGTATCTATATATTATTATATATTATAAGCTAGTATAAAACTGTTATAGGTAGACATCCGCCGGTTCTTTATAGTCAGAAGTGACAATAGTTAAACCTACTAATGATATAATACCTATCGACAAACAAATATAAAACGTTGAGTACATGAGACCATGCGTCATGTAAAATATATTTGGAAAGCAAACTTTTCAAACTAAAAAGATTATTAGCCTCCAATATTTTATAAATTGCATTTAGCAAGACAAGTGTTGTCGATATTCAACATACTGATATGTTTACTAGCTATGATAATATTATATAATATTATAATGAATACTCCTATTACGCCATTTCCACTTATTGACTAATGTAGGCATTCGTGTCCCACACAACGCCGAAGTCAACCCTTTGTATATAACATCACATTAAAAGAAATATCTTGCATATTATAGAAGTATTCAAGTACCTATAATATTGTACTATGTATATGTTATATATATAATATATATGCATATATATAAAACCTAAATTATTTAATAAAAAGTTGAAATGGTTTTAGGAAAAATCCCAGGAGTGATTTTGAAACCTCAAAAAGCACGAAATAACCTTCTATAGTTCTATTGTACTGTCAAATATGGGAATAGGATGGGCGGCTGCGCTATAAATTATTTGAATATAAGCTCAATCGAGTCATCCGATCACTTGAAGGAACGAACCCTTAGATTTGTATGTACCTACATAGCTATATATACTACTATATGTCTATATGTATCCTACATTGGTACAATATTGTTTTATACTAACCTTGAGCCCTGAAGTGAACCGTATAGAACACACTCAATCTAGTACTCAGTATAGAGAAATCGACATTTTTAAACGTCACAACACAATCGATTATCTTACAATTAATTTAGTTTCTTTGTTATTTTAACATTTTACTATGGTAGTATAATACAAATCAAAATATTTATAAATGATTACATTTTAGAAGAAGCCTAAAATTTCCACTGATAATTATGATTTAATAGTTTATTGTTGAGTTTATAAATTATATAATATATTTAATATTTATTACAGGCATATTCTTGGGTGTAGCTCAACGTTTGATAGTTTCAAACCCTGATAATAATCCTTTCTAATGATCATTTAAATTTTTTTTATATTAAGCAATAGTAAATTGGTAAATGAAATAACTATGTTAAAAATAAGGATTAATAGCTTAAGTTCACAAAATCAAAACACATACTTAATATTTTAATCTAAAAATACATGGAATGCATTTCCCACATACATATCAAAATAATATTCCTATTAAAATATAAATATCTATGTACTGTATCAAGTAATAATTGTTTAATTGAGTTTTAAAAAAAAAGTACTGAATGGCAATAATAAATTAATAAATTCAAATCAATACTCATAAATTGCATGACAAAATAACAAAATAAATAATTAATAGAATTTATTATAATATTATGATTAAAAATAATTAATATTGTAAATAAAATGGAATACCTAATTAAAATAACTTTACTAAAATTGTAGTTATGCTTATTAATCAATTTTAGTCATACGACCTACAAATATAATGCTATTACATCTAGATAAAATAAAAAACATAAACGGATGATCAACAATGACTTCTTTACGTGATATTACACACTGCTGTTGATATTGGATAGCTATAATAATATAAAATGTTTTAATTAGGTTATACATTTAATTATATTTACTAAAGTGTCAGATTGAAAGTTTTATTTTTTAATATTATCGTAGGGCATTATAGCCATAATTCATGTATGAAAATTGGTCATAAACATTGAGTAAAAAATTAAAGTATCTACGGTTATCCGTTTTTCCCAATCAATAGCATTGTATTATAAGAAGTAATAAATGGAATAACATTGTTAAAAATAAGGATTAAAAATTACAGTTCAAAAATCAAAAATAATAAACACATTATTTCAAACTAAATACGGTCTGCACGAATAGGTAACTATATTATAATATTATTGTTTTTACTCACAAATTTGTTAATAAAATATATAAATAAATAATGAATATTATACCAATATAAATGATTCAAAATAATTAATAATGATAACAAAGTTTAATACCCAAGTAAAATAACTTTTAATAAGATTTCGTGCCAATTAATCAATTTTGGTCACTCGACCTACAAATATTACGTTATTACATCTAGTTGAAATTAAAAACATAAATGGATGATCAACAATGAAATCTTCAGACGATCTTGCACACAAATAACGCAATTCGTAACCTAATAATATTACAATGCTATAATTAGATAATTTTAATAATATTAAATTTAGGTAGGTTCAAAAGCCAGATTGAAATAGTTAATTTTTTATAACATAGGCATAACTCGTATTGACTATGGAGGGGGGTATATTATATTATTATACTAAAAATTAGCTTTATAATTAATGATTATTAATTATTAACGATAATCGATAAATCGGTATTTACATAGTTATAGAAACAATTATGAAATGTTATTTTTACGGTGTTCACCCCCAGGAAGAAAAATAAACATTATTATTACTTGTAACAGCAGCAGCTTCAGTTCCGTATTCATCTACATCAATATATGCCTTATGTACTACTTTACTCACATTCAGTTCACAATCTTCAACAATGTTAGAAAAGTTTGCCGCTCGTGAAAACATTGTTGGACATCCAAGCTAAAATATTATATAAATAAACAAGTATAGATTTAATTTATCGTTCCCATACTTACATTGGATAATGTTTCAACTAATTGCAGTGACTGTTCTATTTTGAAACGAGGTAATTTAACACTAAGGTAGTTCTGGTTCATTTTCTTTGAAATATCATTTAAATTAAATTTTGAAATATTATCCTCCAGATTATTCAAACCATCTTTAGCTTCGGGCAATAAAATGATCATTTTGAAAGTATGGTTCTAAACAACAACGAAAAATATAAAAAAAAATCATTTTCTCAAAATGTTAAATTGACATTAAATATAAAGCAATATTTACTTCATAGGGTAATTCAAGTGCGGCGAATTTTAGATCATTATCACGATAGTATCGAAAATCATGTTCGAGGTACATCATTTTGACTGTTACTTTGTTGTTTGGAGTCACATAAAAAAAGCCATCATATACATGTTTAAATTGATGTGCCCATCCACTTTTAAAATGCACAGCATTTGCCAATATTAAGGCAGTATCATTATTAATAGATTCTGTAGAAAAAATTTTAACAATAATTATTAGGTACTTACATTATTTATATTTAATCATAAACATATTATGTAAGTTAAAAACCTTTGGGGAATATATCTTTGATTTTGTTATTGGTTTCGTTTAAGACCCAATTATTTAAATATTGGCGTTGTTGTTCTGGGTCATTCTTGAAATTCAATTTTTCTATTGAAGATTTTAAATACTTCTTAGAGTTTTCTAGAAAACTGTTTTTGACATTGAAAGCTGTATCGACAAACAGTCCAGTTGCCAATTTCAGATTATCATTTTCACTCTAAAATATAGTATCAAAGTACTATAAACATATTTAATTCTATAAGACATCCCATTTTATTATTTCATAAACTATTTTCATACTGTTTAAAAAATAATTTATTTAACTACATTATGATACTAAATGTTTAAATTCAATTACCATGAAATCCGGGAAGAAATTAAAATCCCATTTGCATAAATTTCATAATTGTAAAATAAGCATAATATAGTAAAAAGCATATACAAAAATCAAATCACTCCGCTCAGAATCTAAAAATGTATTATTAATGCAAGATATGCGGCATTGGGCCATAATAAACTCACTGTTAAGTCTTCCAATAATTTCCCATATGCTTCCAGTGAATGAGTAGTTTCATTTAGATGTATAGTAGCAACCATTTCATCAAATGTTTTCGAGGCTGCTCCAGTGCTAGCCATAAACATAATCACATGGATACTAAATGGTGAATAAATAATATTTCCTGTTTCGGATTTTGCCACTTCCTATAGAAATATTAACTATTAGGTAATCAAATGATATTTACAATAACAATTATTATGTCTATACCCTGTACAAAGAAAACGAAAAATCATGATTTGCACAGCGTAATGCTTCTAAATTTGTAGTGAGCGCCATCTTTTTTAGATCTGAAATAGGTAAAACATCATAAATTATATTATTTTATTTTTATAATTTATAATATACAATTATCACCAAATATGTCACAGGGATTTCGAGGTTGATAAATGTATTTGTTATTGATCATTAATTTAATATACCTACAATAAAGCAATATAATATTTATACTACCTATAACGTATTAAAAACTCTTCACTGATCAGGTCACAGAAAAATAATTAAGACCATATTATGTAGTATCTATATTATCATTTATCAAAATGATTTTATTATACTAAACAATCATTATACATAAGTACATACACTTTGTCAAAACAATATGATGATTATTATTACTTTGAAATTACTTTTTTATGTGGTTTTAGTTACACAATTGGAAACATTTTTCGAAAAACTTTTTTTATTGTAAATCAAAAATTAAGCATATAAAAGTATATTAATATTCTTCAAACTTAGGTAAGCAATTTTATTCTCAAGTGTTGTTAAAAAAATATAAACTTATATGTTTATCATTGAATTCAAATTTAACTCATCCATTGCATTATACCTAACTATTATTAAATGACATCTACACTTGACACACTTTACGGTGATTGATTCCCTACTAGCTCACTTTTTAAAACTGATTAACAATAAAATACACAGCTATATAAAAATATGATTTAGTTCAAAAAATTTAAAAATGCGAGTGATAGGAGAGATAGGCGAACAACCAACACAAGGTGAGCCGGTGAGGTAGCAACCTACCTAAACTCGAAACAGAATTTACCTAAGAAACTGTTTTATTTTTCAAAACCACATTAGAAATTATAGCCCGGCGAGTCACTATAGAGATGTTTTTTTTTTTTAATACTGAGCGGAACAATGAATAATATATTTTGATTTTTCAAAAATAAAAATTATGATTTCATTTTAAGTTTTTGGTTAAAAAGTTAAAAAATTTAATACATTTCTCAAAAGTTGTTCACATCTCAATTATCGAAAATATAAATTAACAGAGGTTTATTATTTTGACGAAAAAAAATATTTAAATGTTTTTGTTGTAATTTAAAATACTATGGACCCTTTTCTCACAGGACTACGATTAATCGGTATTGACTCAGCAGTTGACTATTATCAATAATATATGTCATATATATTATTTTTGTCAAATTTGAAGTTTAAACTCATAAAAAAATATAGCAATGTAATATTTTTTTATGTGTTCAAACTTCAAATTCGAATAAAATAATTTTCGGGTACAAATTCATAAACATTTTTAATTTTTAAACCCATGGTTTAAAAATGAAATACAAGTGTTTCGGTTGAAAATTGTTTGAGGTTGAATTGGTATTGGATAATAACTAATCGGAGTGAATAGTTAGTACTCGGTAGGTATAAATTAAAATGTTTATTGTAATATAATAAATAATAGTGGTTCGGAGTGACGCAGTGGCTGAAATCAATCACGCTACGTGATTGAGAGTAAGCGATGGCTGCTGCCACAAGTTCCCGGATGGGTGACCTCCCGGATTCGTAGTGCGCAAAAACCTTGCCAGTTCAAACCTTAACATACCAACCCTACCAACCTTACAGGCTAATGACCTCAGTCAAAGCCTTAAACAAATAAAAAAAAATTAAATAAATAAATTATAACAAGGTTCTTACATTTAAGTTTTTCTTTTAATAATTATAAAAATAAGTTGAGTGTAGTTTATTATAATACTAATATAATATCATTATGGAGTAAGCAAGTACTTACCGTCACTCATAACGTAGTCGTAGGTATTTCACGATTTCTGGGTATTTCAAAACGGTTCCGAATTAGATGAACACGACCCACAAGCAGCCTGTGTATTGATTAATTTATTAATTTATTAATCAAAATATCACAATACTTATCGAAATAAATTTCGGAAGTAAGTATCTTTTACCTATAATTTATTCGTATAGATTCAAAATAATAAAAACAATAATACATGTTTAAAAAGTAGGTATTTTTAATATATTTATATATTATATAAAATGTTTTTAATTATTTTCCAAATGTATATTAAAATCGTAAATAATTTAAATTGATAATTAATATAAAAAAATAAATGTTTTAGATTCTGAGCGGAGCGATGAATGTATTGATTTTACAATGATGTATGTTTTTAATTTATTTTTATTTTTTTTTAGTTTTTGTGTCTGTCATTACCAGTAAAAGTGCTTAGATTTTCTTCAATAGTACCTTTTCTGATAGGAAAGTGAATCTAGTTGGTACTTTGGGGGGTCAAAAGTAAACATTTTCCAGTAGTTTTCAAAAGTACCGTGAAAAACAAATGGAAAATTAAGGAAAAAACGGGAATTTTTACGCAACATTGATTTTCGATAAGTTTTCTACTTTTATCAAAAATAAAATATCTAAAAGCAATTAAAAATAAATTTTATGAGTGTTTTAAGTTCATAATTTTACAACATAGGATATTCACTCGATTTCTCATGTAGCGTTTTTCTTATTTGGTTGTAATTCAAAAACGAATAATTGTAGATGCATGAAAATTTCACTAAATGTTTATATTCTCATTTTCTATACACCATTCAATTTTGAAAATATTTTGATTTGTTTTGAGCTGTTTACAGACATTTTTAGTTTTCAATTTTTTTAGTTTTTTTTTTTATAATTGTCAATAAAATTTTATTTGGTGGGCCAAAAAAAATTTAATACAAGCTTTGACAAAATTTGTCAAAATCTCGAAAATTATAATAATCATTGTAATTAAAAAATTATAAAATGTTCAGTTTTTATAACTAAGTGTTGAAAATTTAAAATAAAAATTCTCATAAATAAATCATACTGTAACCAAAAAATCTAAAAAATATATCAACACATTTATTTTTTACAGACATTTTAATTTCAAATTTAGACAAAATTTCATATTTAAACCAAGAATAATGATTTTAGTTATTTTGATATAATTTAAAAATATTATTTGTTGGTATATGAAACTTTTAGAATATATTGTTATATTTTATATACACGCAATGGCATTTTAAAATATAATTTTTTTGAGAAAAATGAATTTAACCAACTATAGTAAATACTATTGCCTATAATACTAAAATTAATTACTTTATTCACAATAATATCATCAAATACATTTAGACTTAGTAAGATATTATAGACTGACTGACCGTCTTCGCTCAGAATCGTTTTTCTTATTCAATGATATTATATCATTGGATTAAAATCTAACACAATCCATTACAGTGACTCACTTGTAACCTACTGTACAGCAGAGCGACATACACTTACCCGCCCTTTTTTTTTTTATAAATACCAATAAATTTTTATTTGTTGGACCAAAAATAATGAAAATTTAATACAAGGCTCCTGATATATTGTTACAATAGCAATTGAAAAATATTAAAAAGACATAAGCACACATTTTTTTTATAAGCTTTAAAAGTTTGAATTTTGACAAGATCTCGAAAATTATCAATCATTGTAATTAAATAATTATAAAATGGTCAGTTCTTATAACTAAGGATTGAAAATTTAAAATAAAGATTCTAATAAATAGTACATACTGTAAACAAAAAATCTAAAAATATATAAACACAGTTATTTTTTACAGACATTTTAAGTTAAAAATACATTGGCACAAATTTGGACGAAGTTACATATTAAAATCAATTTTAACAAGTAAAAGTATATATTATAATATTTTTCAAGCATCACTAGAAGGGATTTGTTGACAGGGGAACTAATTGCCTCATGGGAATTTAGTTACCACAGGCGATATTCTAGATAACCATGGGGAGCTAGTAGGACGGGGATCTAAGTGATACGTAACCATAATATTATCACAGAATAACTGTGATATTATTATGTTTGAGATTTTATATCATTTCGCTTATCACTTCGATTTTCTCTACATAAATCCAAGGTTTATAGATAATAATTATCTATAAACCTTGACATAAATCCTTAGATCCTTAGATGGTATATGATCTAAGCATAAATCACTATTCATATCTATACACAAAATTACGCCATATTGTTTTATATCACAAAGTACAACAAACATTAAATATTTAAATAGGTTAGAAATTGATGAAAAATATCGTTTTCTTGAAATTAAATATTCTCTTACTTAAATAATAAAAATTTAATAGTAAATACATATTTTGCATAAAACGTTCAAGTTTTTTCTCAAGTGATAAAGCATTTAAAATTATTGTGTTGTATAATATAATATTCTTACATGTCATTTACCATCTGGAACAGGTATGTTATTTCTTATTAATATTGCATGATAATAGGTTCATTAGTTTTAGATTATATTTTATTCCATAAAACATTTTTTTTTATAATAACATTTTTTGTAAAGTTAGTGGTTGAGATCATTGTACAGTCTCCAACATCTGTTTTACTTAAATTAGTTTACATATGAATAACGTTTTCAGTATGTTAGTACCCATTTTAATAGTTTCCTTATTTTTAACAACACAGGTAATTATAATAAAAGCTTTGTTCTACCCTATCACTTTACACATTGATGAACAGTCGTCAGTCATAAATAAGTACTAAAATAAACAATAGCAGTATTATTGATAAGTGATGCTTAGGGACACTTTAATCATATGCTGCTATATATCGGTTCTCATAAAAGTGACTAATATGGACACTGCTGCTATTATAATGGTACTAGCTGAACCCGTGCACTTCGTTGCCTTTAAAAATTGGCAACTTTTAAAAAAATTATGATTATTCAACTCCTATTGGGTATAAATCGCTGCAGTAAGTGCAACTTAGCCACCCTGGTAAGCAATCCGACTACGTCGGATCACTGACAAAGTTCAATAACTCGATTTGATGAATGAATGGCAATCAATAATAAATAAATACTAATTTCTGCTGTTGACTGTAACCAATGGCAACTATTTATAAAATAAATAAAAATAAAATATCGAATTTCCATCGTAAACCTCAAGAGCCCTGTTTGAGCATCTATTTAAAATGTGAATTTCGGCAAATCCTTAGTGAGTGAGTGGTATTTGGATTTTATATGTATAGATTATATGAAATACTTTATCTTATTGTCCCCAAAATGCAACTAAGTGATACTGGGCACTGACAAAAATGTACTTAAAATAATTATGTTATAAATTGATATTTTATTTTCAAAAGTTAAATATGTCATTATTTCTACCTTTTGATAATTATATTTTATTTAGGCAGTTAATATACCGTATAAAAAAATTATTCATAATAATAATCATGTTTAAATGGGTATTATAATTTAAGCAATATCCTTTAAAACTATAAAATGCAAATACAACTTGATTATTGATTTCAATAATAATATTTTCTACATATAAATCAGTATATTGAATTTTCTTGATTGAGATACACATATATAGGGTGATTCTTTTATCAAACCACACTCATCATTTGAAAAGTATTGAAAGTGTTGTTTGATAAAAGAATCACCCTGTATATTTAAAAAATAAAATAATTTCCCGATGTCTTCAATATGGCTCAGGGCTTTGAAAAAATTATTTGGAATCCCTAGGTTAGGTTAGTTATCCCTTCTGGTTTCTACGTGGTTGTGACAGTGTACAAGAAGGTATTTGATTGTGAGTGGTTCTCCGCATTTTGGCACAGTGTAGGTTCTGCTTTCGCATAAGATGTCCATGGGACATCTTTGAGTGACCATACATAGTCTGTTAATAATTATTTAGATAAAATATCATATATTATAGACTATAGTATAATATATTTTATTTAAAGTTTAGAATGTTCCACAAATTTATCCAAAATAGTTAATAATAGTTAACTAAAGTTTTTGTTTTTGCAATAATATATTAATAACTTTGAATGAATATATCTAAAAAATATAATAAATAATACAACTTATTGTTTTCAGTTTTTGTTTTCTATTGATATAATTTATTTAATCTTTTCCTATTTTTAGATTGAGAAAATCCTGATTTAAATAGTTCCAAATATATCAAACTGTTGGACAGTCATGAAAATGTTGCTGTCACAAAGACAACGTGAAGAATTGTAAGTTTTTATGTTTACAATTCATTAAAATTGAGCAATATCTTTAAAAATATTGAAGATTTATGCATGTTAATTTTAATTACAATAATATTATCAGATAGTTATTAAAATGAAAGAACGTACATTCAATATTTAAAAAAATATTTCATATTTTAATGTGGTTGTAATACATCTAATACAGCACTCTAAATTATAAAAGTGTTTTAAGTTGAACCTTGTGCATACCTAAATTTCAGCCTGTAATATATTTATTGGATAATTTTGTCACTTTTTTTTTTTTTTTAGTTAAAATTAGGTATTTAGAGGTTATTTATCATCTGAGATCTGAATCTCTTATAAATTATATTAGTATTTGCTTACAAATTATAATGCAATTTGTTTTAACTTGAATTTTATATTTTAGTAGATTCTTAATAGTTTTTTTTTTTTTTAGAAATAAAACAATTGGCGATTATCTTAGTAGCAATAGTTATCACAATGCCTTGGAAGGATTGAAAAAAGATGCAGATATGCCCGGTGAAGTAGAAAATAAATATGGTGGTTTACTTGAGAAAAAATGGACATCTATTATTAGACTGCAAAAAAAGGTAGTTAATACTCAACAATCCAGTGTTAACATACGTAATCATATAATTATATTATTATATTCACTATTAATATAAAATACGTTATAAGCAAGTATATATTTTAATTTTTCTTATAATACCTAAACTATAAATTTTAAATGTTTATTAGTAGGCTTTAGTTAGCTAAGTTAGCTTTAAACGACGTGGTACTTTAGATGAGTCAAATTGTTTTATGACTTCATCGTTATTAATAGTTGACGATCTTTCACGTTCTATTTGCAAAATTCCTAGGTGATTTAATCTGGATTGTCCCATAGTAATTCTCAAGTAGTTTTTAAACGACGAAGGCATGAGAAGCTTCTTTCCCATGATGCTGAATTTGATGGAATAGTTAGAAAAAACTCATATAATTTTGCCAATGTTGGAAACCCAACTGCATTATCGCCTGATCTCATATATTTAATTTTAGATTGAATAGTATTTTCTTTATTTAAGCTTTTATACATCCTGTTGAATATTTTTTTTTCAGACTTGAGTTCACTTTCATTAAAACCATACATTGTACTAACATCTTCAAATGAAGTGAAGTTTATTGGTTCATTTATATCTTGCAAACAGTTTAAAATATGTTGTTTAACATAATTGTTCTCTAAAATTTTTTTTTCATAGTTAATTAATGACTAAATATTAACTATAGCCTATTTTAATTTTTTTACTAACGAAAACCATAAATAATATGGACATTTCAGGGGTTGCAAATTTATACTTATGCAACCCCTTCATTAAATTTGGGGTCGCAAGTGCGACCCCTTGCGACCCCCCAATTACGCCACTGTCAACAATAGTTCAATAGTATTACAAATAATCTTAATACTACTGATATGAATATGTTTTTAGGTTAGCGAGCTTGAATCCAAACTTTCTGAGTATGAAAAAGAAATTAATTCTGGAGCTCCAAAAAGAGCATTGCGTTCTCCGAGTGATTGGATACCAAGAGCCCCTGAAACACACTGTTTAACTGGTCATAGAGAGACTGTCATCAAAGTTATATTTCATCCTGTTTTTAATATTCTTGTATCTGCAAGTGAAGACGCAACTATAAAAAGTTGGGATTATGAGACTGGCGAGTATGAGAGAACTTTAAAAGGTCATACAGAAGCTATTCAAGATATTGCATTTGATGAAAGTGGCAAACTATTAGGTTATTTAATGATTAAATAAACTGGTGTGTTTTTATTTTAATTAACATATATTTTCAGTTTCCTGTAGTGCTGATATGAGCATAAAGCTATGGGATTTCAGTCAAACATATGAATGCATCCGTTCCATGCATGGTCATGAACATAGTGTATCTGGAGTATGTTTTCTTAAAGGAGGAGATTTCATAGTTTCTTCTTCAAGGGATAAAACAATTAAAATGTGGGAAGTAAATACGGGGTAAGATTATAAATGTATGGATTGACAGTTTAGCCAAGATGCCCAGTCACTACTGTAGACAGAAAACAAACAGACTTTACCTTGAAGGGCCTTTTAATTCTAAAATGGAAATATACACTGCTTAATGCTTATTTAAAAAAATGTGTTGAAGACTCTATTGGAAATCCATTAAGTAACAGTCTTTTTTCTACAGTTATGAAAAAAAAAACTTATCAATATTTCAACCAAGGAAAGATGTATGTGACAAATGTTCTAGTTATAAAGTTAAACAGGTGAGTGAAAATGACTATCAACAGCATATTAAAGAAAAAGACAGAGCCCGAGAAGAGCTTACTAAAGATACACTTGATGCTCAGGCATATCAAAAAAATGTATTTACCATGGATTTACAGGCAGTCAAGTTATGCCCAGCATTAAATGCCAGCGCACTTTACTATAGTATGAAATTGAAAGTTCATAATTTTACTATGTTTAATTTAGCACCAGAACACCAGTGCTCAAACTATTGGTGGGACGAATCAGAGGGTGAGTTAGAAGCATCTGTTTTTGCATCTCTTATAATTAAACATTTAACTCAAAATTGCGTTAAAGAATCTACAGCTCAAAATGACATAATACTTTATTCAGATGGATGTGGTTACCAGAATCGTAATAGTGTCTTATCAAACGCTTTACTCCAGTTTGCTATTAAAAATAATATTACAATCGAGCAAAAGTTTTTGGTTAAAGGACATACACAGATGCCTTGTGATAGTGTCCATAGCCAGATAGAAAAAGTTTTAAAAAATAAAGAAATTCATTTACCTTCAGATTATTGGAAGCTTACCAAAATTGCACGCCAAAATCCCAATCCTTATGAATCAATTTTGATGGTTCATTCAGATTTTAAAGATTACAAAGATATTATATTTTATAAGTCCATAAGACCAGGAAAATCAAAAGGAGACCCAGAAGTAAAGGATATTAGGGCATTAAAATATGATCCGATTTCTCAAAATATTTATTTTAAGTTAAATTTTGATGATGAGTATCAGGAAATTCCACAATATAATCGTTCCAGAAAAAATATTGATTTCAACAAAGAAGTACCAAACTTATACCAAAGAAGAAAATATGTACTAACACTTTCAAAGTGGAGTGATTTGCAGAAACTAAAAGTGGTTTTGCCCAGAGATGTGCATGATTTCTATGATAATTTACCTCATGAACAACAGTTACAAGCTCGCAAAACTACCAAAGTTTAACAATTTTTTTATTTTTTTTTTTAAATTATTTTCTTTAATATTAATGTCAAAGGTTTTTAATAATATATTAGGTAAGTACCTATAAAATGTTTTTTAAGTTTATAATACTATGATTCCAGTACGTGTTAAGCAACCGACCGATACACACGTGTGTTCCCGGTTTCTCGTTGACTATCGCATTTTATAGCTTCCGATAGCAGTACAAACACCGCAATTAAGAAGGTATGTTATCTTATTTTGGTCCCCCACTACCACAGCTGTAGGAGCCATAGTAGGAAACCTCTTCCGCAAATATGTCCATTAATATGGACACTCTCGACTCAAACAATCTTAACTCAACCTCCTCCCAACCACAACTCAAAGTTCTCAAAACATTCGCAGAAACAACTGCAAACTCACTATTCCCAAAGAAAGATCAAGCTATAGTATTTAACACAATTGAAGATGTCCCTCAAATTGAGTACATAAAAGCATTCAGTCAAATAACATCGCCAAAAAATATTAAATTTGCATCGCGTATATCCAACAACAGGTTTTGCATATACTTTGCCAGCAAGGACATTGTTGAGCAAATCATCACTCTACAACCGTACATCGTCGTAAATAACGTAAAAATAACATACCGCCGTCTTATCAACCCGGCCAAAAGAATTATTATATCAAACGTTCAACCTATTATTCCACATGATACAATCACAAAAGCAATTACCAATATCCCGATTAGAATTATCTCTCCGATTACATTTATGAAAGCCGGTTTCGGTAATGAGGAGTATGATCATATAGGCAGTTTTCGACGACAACTATATATACACCCCGATGACCATGAAAAAATGCCGAGTTCTATCTTAATAAATTTTGACCAAACTGATTATCGGTTATTTCTCTCTGATGACACTGTAATTTGTTATCTATGCAAACAAACCGGCCACACAACAAATCACTGCAAAAACGTTATCGAAAATAAAACATCATCTAGTCGCAACATCAACGCAGCTCCCACCACCGGAGACCATAATACAAAAAATCACACACAAAAAATACCAAATATATCAAACATACCGGACGCCTCTACTTACCCATCAACTATTATCGAAAACATTCCCCACCAAACAACCAGTATGATCTCTCAAAGCCAAGAGCCAGTCGATCAAGGTAAAACACCATCACCGTCTGAATCTAATAATTATCTAAGCCCCATCACAGACCAAGCTCCTACAGTGGACACTAACGAAAATACCACGGTATCGGTTAGTATTGTTAGTAATACTGACAATTCATTCGAAAAAGGTACTTTAACCATACCTAATATAGCTTCCTTACAACCTACTTCTGAAAAACCCTTACAGACAGGTGGCATCAAAAGACCCGCTCCGTCGACGTCCGCCTCATCCTCAACACCACCACAATCCCCCACATTACATAATACACCAAAAACATCAAAAAGGAACCAGGTTGGCAATAAAAACACGGAAGAAAATACTGCCTTATCGATCCTAAAAAAAAAACTTAAATCGTCCACCGAACATTTCATAGAAACGATGGAGGAACACCTCCATCCATGCAAACCAATATTTAACGAAACAAAGAAGATACCTATTAACTACGACCAATTCAAATTACTTATAGAAAATTGTTTAAACAGTAACAATCCACGAGAAGAATGCGTACCATTTAATATCAACTCTACAAATATGCTCAAAATAATTGATTTAATTAGACCTAAAATAACGTCTCTCAGCGGTAAAAACAGATTAACCAGAATTCACAAGTCTTTTTTCAATACGTTGACTGATAAGGAACTATCCAGTTACGAAAGCTACGACATTAAAAACCCATTCAATTAACATAATTGCCTCATTAATAAGATATCACAAACCTCATACCTATTACAATGATATCTCACAATTACCGAATTTTACAATGGAACATTAATGGTTACTATAGCAAATTACACGAACTTCAAATCCTAATCAAAACAATAACACCCGCAGTCATTTGTTTACAAGAAACCAATTTTAAAAAAGATTACGTCGCCTCCTTAACTAATTACAATAGCTATCACAAAAATCGCGAACACAGCAATAGAGCTAGCGGGGGCGCCGCTATTTATGTACATAAATCATACCCTTCAGTGCCCATAGCAATTAACTCTAAACTAGAAGTTACAGCCACTAAAATCACATTCAAAAAACACATCACCATTTGTAATTTATACTTACCTAACAGTCAGGTTATCAACAAACAGGATATAATACAAATTATCAACCAATTACCCACACCGTTCATTTTTCTCGGCGATATAAATGCTCACAATACTATGTGGGGCTCCGAAAAAACCGACACTAGAGGTAAATTGATCGAAGACATATTAGACAACGACGAATTAATCCTACTGAATAACGGCAAGCCCACCCATTTCAACCAGTATAACGGCAATACCTCGGCAATAGACTTGTCTATCGCTAGCCCTAGCATAGCAACTTATTTAGAATGGGAGGTACTCGACGAAATCCACTCAAGTGACCACTGGCCAATAACCATAGACATCAAATTCGACAATAACCTAAATCCAGATGAAGCAAACAATAGATGGAGACTCAAAGATGCCAACTGGCAAATGTACTCAGAAATATTTAACCATGAAATAGAAAATATAGGCAATTCAATAACCGTAAATTCCGATATCAACGACGATGTTGCAACACTCACCAATGCAATAATCCACGCTGCTCACTCCGCAATAGGAAAAACTCAATACAAAGGGAAAAGGTCACCTGTCCCTTGGTGGAACTCAGAATGCGACAATATAGTGAAAGAAAAGAAACAGGCATTTAACAAATTTAAAAAAAACAAAAGCCCCGGCAACCTAATAGCATTCAAAAAAATCCGAGCCAAAGCCCGCAATATACTTAAGACTAGTAAAATAAATTCATGGCGAAAATTCACAACATCGATTACATCACAGTCAAGTTCCAAAGAGTTGTGGACCAAAATTAAAAAATTCAAAGGTTCCGCCTCTCAACAAATTAAAATACTAATGAACGACGGCAATATAATTACGGAACCACTAAACATTTCAAACATACTAGGAAAAAAATTTAAATTAAATAGTAGTGACGAACAACTCAGAGACGAATTCATAGCAATCAAAAAACAATATGAACAAAAGTATCCAATAACATACGAACCCAGCATAGATATTAATAACGACTGTATTGCGCTTAACGATATATTTAACCTGGACGAACTTAACAATAGTTTGAACCACAACAAAAGCAAAAGTTGTGGACCTGATGAAATTCCTTTCGTTTTTATTCAAAATTTACCATTTAAAGCAAAAGAAATTCTTCTCAAAATTTACAATAAATTATGGATTCAAGGATCCTTCCCTAACAATTGGAAACAAGCAATAGTAGTGCCAATCCCGAAAGATGGTCAAGACCAGCACACCACTGAAGGGTATCGGCCCATATCATTGCTAAATACGATGAGTAAAATTATAGAAAAAATGGTGAATAACAGACTCATATGGTATCTTGAAAAACATAATTTGCTGTCACCCCACCAACACGGCTTTCGAAAAAATAGATCTACAAATGATATTCTGGTCAGCTTACACACCGACATCGCCGATGCATTAGTAAACAAGCAAAACATAATACTTGTCAGCCTGGATCTTAAAAAAGCTTATGACACCGTCTGGAGACACCGGGTTTTAAAAATAATACAAAAACTGAACATTCATGGAAACATGCTCAAATTCATAAACAATCATATAAACGAAAGAACTTTTCAAGTTAAAATTAAAAGTACATTATCGGATCCATTTGCAAATGAAAATGGTGTAGTACAAGGCTCATCAATCAGCGTAACACTATTCCTTATCGCAATTAATGAAATGACTTCACAAGTACCGCCACCCACAATGATAAAACTTTTTGCTGACGATGCACTGATCTATTGTAAAGGAAAAAATGTAAGTTCAATTAAAAACCAATTACAACTCACACTCGATAAGCTTAGTAAATGGAGCCTCGAAACCAGTTTCTCTTTCTCTCCAAATAAAACTAAATGTATACTATTCACCCGCCAAAGGAAAATAGTGAAACCTAATATCCAATTTGAAAATACAACGCTCGACTATAGTGACAATGTTAAAATTCTAGGTTTATCATTCGATAAAAAACTCAACTGGTGCCCTCACATCAAACAGTTAAAAACCCGTACGCTCAAATCAATGAAAATATTAAAAACATTAGCTCATACTGATTGGGGTTCTGATTCAGACAGTCTATTTAAAATATACAAATCCATAATAAGATCCAAAATCGATTACGGTTCAATAGTTTACGGATCGGCTAATTATAGAACTTTACAAATGTTAAATACAATCCAAAATTACGCCATTCGTTTAACTTTAGGTGCATTTAAAAGTAGCCCAGCCACAAGCTTACTTTGCATGGTTGGCGAACCACCCCTCTCATTAAGAAGAAAACAGCTCGAAACCAAGTACATAATAAAAATGTCTAAACATCAAGACAATCCCGTATACAATAAAATCATTAAAAAAACCTTTCAGGTACAACCAATAATTGCATCTCATCTCAATCCACTATATGAAAGACAACAAGATTTTATTAAAAAAAACGAAACTACCATCAATAATATAATCCAAAACACAGAATTAAAGGTACCCCCTTGGAGATTTAATAGAAATATAATTGACCTAAGCTTATCATTCCACAACAAAAACACTACGAAAAAAAACATTTATAAATGTTTACATTACGAACTGCTACAATCTTACCCAGATCATATACACATATATACCGACGCGTCAAAAATCGAGCAGAAGTCAGGATTAGCTGTAATATCAAATGATATAAATATTCAATTAAAAACCAACAATTTATGCAGTATCTATACGGCAGAAGCCTTAGCGATACTTGTAGCCATTCAAAGTATCCTTTATACTAATGATAAGAAATATCTAATAATGTCCGATTCATTAAGCAATCTAATTAGTATATATCATTTAAACACATCACAACCAGTTACCAGTCAAATAATTAACGAGCTCAATGAACGTAAAAATATTATTTCGTTGGCATGGATCCCAGGACACGTCGGAATATTAGGTAATGAAGAAGCCGACCTAAAAGCCAAAGAAACCATTAGTTCCTCCTCTTTTGAAGTATGCCCCCTCATATCTGACCAAGACTTTCAAAATTCAACAAAATTCAAGTCCACGGATGAATGGCAAAACATCTGGACCAATTGCAATAATAATAAACTAAGAGAAATAAAACAATCAGTATTACCCTGGCCCAAACCATTCATAATGTCCAGAAGGGACGAGGTAATCCTAGTCCGCCTGCGGATAGGTCACACCCGCATGACGCACGGTTACCTCATGGCCAAAGAGGACCCTCCCACATGCCCTACGTGTGGAACTCTAATGTCAGTCAAACATATACTCCTTGAATGTCACCAGTTCAATCAAACACGTATCCAACAGGAACTTCCGGGGACTCTATATGAGCTACTGGCACCCACTCCGGAGGCGTCCAAAAAACTTATCAACTTCGTAAACAAAACAGAACTGCGACACCTCATTTAATACCATTATTATTTATAAAATGTATATATTATATAGTATATAAGATTATACATTAAGTATAGTATAAGTTAATTCATTAAGTAACTAATTTAATTGTGTTTTAATGTAACGAAATATTGTAAACCTTATGATTAATGTAACACAGGCTAATAACCTTGCAGTTGATGCCTTTAAAAATTAATAAAAAAAAAAAAAATACTATGACAATTGTTTTTATATTTAATATATTGATTTCTATTTCTATAATATTTTATAAATTGTTTTTTTAAGTTTATATTTCAATTTGATTAATTTATTGTTCCTAAAGATATTTATTTTGAATAAGTAAATATCAAGTTTATTAAAATAATAATCAGTGAGAATCAAAGGTTATGATCTCAAATTTGTATTAATTAAGACTGTCATAAGGTATAACAATTTGTTCCTTTACCTAATTTTGTATTGATAATAATAATAAAGGTTGTGTTTTTTAAAATTTAATATTATGTGTAAATTATTTAGTTATAACATATTATAACAATTTATTATTCATGAGTTCAGTAAAATTAAAACAATTTTATTATTAATAATTAATAATATTTTAATTTAATTAAATAAATAATAACACTTATCTAATATAATTTATTGGTAACAAACCGTATCTCGCATACTTTTTCGCAATAACACTTATCTCATACAACTAAAATTAAACTGACTAAATTGTTGAAAATAATACATTTTACTATTTAATTATAATTATTTAATAAAATTAAAGTCTAACAATTAAATTTTTCTGATTGAAAAGCGATTTATTTAGTTTATTGTGTCTCCTGAACAATTTCAAAAACGTTAGATAAGAGGTATTGCCATGAGGGTCGCGATATATTAATTAATAATTTATGATACATTGTATTTAAGAAAATAAAAATAAATCTTATTACAATAAATTAGAGTTTTGTAATGTACCTATATGAAAAAAATATATAATATAAAATGTTGTATTATTAAGGAAACAATATAGGTAACACATTCATGTATGTATTACATTATTTTGATATGTACCTACACGACAATACGAGTACCTATATAAGTATATTATTCATAAGTGCGCACACGTTAGGATAGACACAATGTACTTACATAGTTATACGTCCTTAATATCTATAAGATATTATGTGAATAATAGAAGTTAATTATGTAACACTAAATTAATAGTTATCTATAACTTATAACGTTAGATTTGGAGAAAAAAATTACCAGAGAACAAGAGAATAATATGTTGCCTATTTTAAACGACATGAAAATATTATATTTTAAAACTTTTAAGAGATTATAAATCCGGCCTGTACCTACTTATAAGTTAGAACATGTATTTCTATAAATTAAACAAAAATGTATATGTCGATTTCAAGTACCTATAGCATACAGGAATGTACCTATTAATTATTATAATATTTCTACGACCTGGAACAAGAAAAACGATTACGGCGTTGGTATTTTTTGATCTCGCGTATTTTATACATTTCGAACTAGGAACTAAAATATTCGTCTATAACACTTGGTTAGCACATTTTTAGTGACTTTAAATATTTAATTTAACTCTAAAAGGTAGATTTGACTGATTTGAGAACCAAATAAATATAAAACAAACTTACATTTAAACATCGAGTCTTTCAGCATTCGTCGGAATCCGTGCACTATAATAGCTATGACGTCACTCTGCAGAAAACGCTCCAGAAACATATCTGAAAATATTGTGATTTGTGAAAAATAAAACCATACGAAGTATTATATTTTTTGTTCATGTCAGTTTCATTTGTTAAAATTTTAGAATTGTTCATCGACTGTGTCTTCCACATCGACTTTGACAATTGCCATAGAATAAAAATGATAGATATTATATTATACGTCAATATGATGAATCCACAGATCTAATAAAATGCAACTTTTTACATCAAAGAGTTCCGTGGTTAGAACATTTTGGTGTATAGATATTAGAAGTATATCTATACGTGCGTATTTATTTTTATGAATCTTTAAGTAAAACTGTGATTATAAATAAATGTAATTTCTGGTTTTTAGAGTTTATAATAAACACATCAAATTGACAGTACATATACCGACTATAATACCAACTAGTTTATAAAATTCCAAGCTTAACAATTTAAAATTAATAATAATTAGGTATTTAATATGTTAATTTGAATTGCATTGGGTAGGTATATTTTATAATTTATAATGCGATGTGCGATTAGAATGATGTAATTCTAGAGTGACGTGTGTTTCTAATTTTTATAACCTACTTTTTTTGTGTCTGTATCTTTGATTTTGTAATCGTATGATCAAATCAGATACTGGCAAAGTGGCAAAGGCTGTATAATATTAATGGTAAGAATAATATAATTATACTAATTTGTAAAAATTATCATGTATTATACGTATTCAAATTTGATGTAGAAAAATTCAAAAATATGAATAAAACAAAAAAACCAAAATTGTCCGGTTTTGCATACCGTTTAGCAAAACAAAAAAAGGAACTGCAAGAAGGTGGAAAGAAATGTTTGAAATTAACAGATATGTTTATTAAGTGCGGTAAGTTAATACTAAACATTTATTTTGTACTAAACGTGTTTTAATTTTACATGATATTTATTATTAGGTAGTTTTTTTTACAAAACTAAATTTTGTCTATGTATTGACAAGTATTGTCGTTTGTATTATTTTATTTTATATAGTTATTTTGTGCGTTTTTTTTATATCTAAATATTTAATAATACTTTATTAATATAAAATATGTTGATTGTTTGAAAACCTTTTCTGAGATTTTAAAGAAATTCAAAACGCATCACAAAATTATGTAAATTGGGGTAATCAAAAATTATCTCTTAAATATGACACAAATTTATCTATTAGTGAAAATTTACCATCCATACGGATTAAAAAAAAAAAAGATAATTTTCCTTACCTAACCTAATAACCGACTAGCAGAATGACCGTGGCAATAAATATTAATTTTAAGACTAAAACGTAAATGTAAGCTCCTAAAGAATAGGTAATCAAACTTACGAATATGACGACTCTTCGGGTTGAATACCTATAGGTGTGCCATATCTAGAGTACAGATTCCATAGCAAGGAACTGCTATTTCTTCATCCATCTCCATCACGCACTGAACAGATAGTATCGAGATATTTTATGAAATTAACTTGAGCAGAATGAAATTTATGAATAAATGTTGTATAGGAACTAAATTATTGTTTAACGACTTGTCTGTTCATTGTTGGCCTATTCATTTTTTTTTTGTTCATTGAAATTATTAGAACTGCGAATCGTCTCCGACGAATGACCAGTATTGGCGTTTGCCATAGATGATAGATATTATAATATGGCATTGTCATCAGTTTTCAATTTTCTCACTTCTTTGGATAAGACCATTAATTTTTATTTCATATTTCAAAATAGAATATTATTCAGAGTATTCAAATATATAAAACTTTTAACAAGGAACTCTGGATGTATACTATGTTATTTAGCCACATTTTTGTTGCGACTCCAATTTTTTCGGCATCTCGCAACATTGACAATAATATTGTTTTTAGTTTTAATGGCGAAACTATAACTTAATATAAAACTACTCTAGTGGCGGGTTGCACTAAACATTTAATGAATAATGAATCGATATAGTGAGCTAATGGTTAGGTTAGGCTTAATATTAGCTTAAAGCTAATAACAAGGAATTCTGTAGGTACAATATGTTATAGTATTATGTATATACATAAATAATGGGTGGTAAAGTGCATTTGTTCCTTATTTTATTTTACATGTTTTATCGTAATTCGTAATTATTTAACTTTTTATAAATCATTTTTAATTTTAAGGCTTAGCCATTTCTTTATTTAAATACGATTTTAATAATATTTTTTACAACTCTATAAACTGTAAAGGAATTTTTGAATCCCATAAGAATTGATTATTTAATTCTACCAAGTAGAAAATAATACATTTGTATATTGTACTAATCGTCTATATTAAATATATATACAACATTTTTTTTTGTTTCAGAACTGCTAATTCAAGTCCACATCAATCTCAAACTCAAAAAAGCCATAGCCCAAACAGTAGGATAACATTATAATTTATTTTTAATTATAATAATGTGTATTAACATTGCAAAATAAATCAATCACTTCCGTCAATGAAATTGTTTATTATTCATTTGTTTCATTTTAAGTTGTTATTGTAGTTTATAATATGTCTGTTACTATTGAATTTGATTTCACAGATAAAATAGTGTGCATTTAGTAAAAAATATACAAATTTTTTGCAGTCCTCTAAATTTCAAAGCATACTTTTGAATTTCTCTTGAGTTTGAGACTCAACGCTTTGATGCGGTGTTGCACAAACAATTTATTAAAATCTAGTGCACTATTAGTGCAACCCGGCACTATAGTAATTTTATATTAAGTTATAGTTTTGCCTTTAAAACTAAAAACAATATTACTGCTAATTTTGTAAAACGCCGAAAAAATGCACTCTCAACAAAAATGTAGCTAAATAACATTGTATGCCTACAGAGTTCCTTGTCATTAGTTTTATAGATTTAAATACTCTGAATATTTTTATATTTTGAATTATGCAATAAAAATGAATGGTCTCATCCAAAGAAGTAAGCAAATTGGAAACTGATGTCGATATCATATTATAATATCTATATCATCTATGGCAAACGACAATCCTGGTCATTCGTCGGAGACGATTCGCAGTTCTAATAATTTCAAAGAACAAAAAAAAATTAATAGGCCAACAATGAACAGACAAGTCGTTAAACAGTAATATTGTACCTATACAACATTTATTCATATATTTCAATCTGCTCAAGTTAATTTCATAAAAAATCTCGATACTATTATTTCAGTGCAAGATGAAGACGGATGAAGAAATAGCAGTTCTTTGATATGGAATATGTACTCTAGACATGGCAAACCTATATTCAACCTGAAGAGTCGACATATTTCGTAAGTTTGATTACCTATTCTTTAGGGCCTTACATTTACGTTTTACTCTTAAAATCAATATTTATTGCCACGGTTAATCTGATACTCGGGTGACGTAGATGCATATTTTAGGTGCGTATAAAATACGTAAGCTCAGGTGACGACGGCACACATAGGTCGTAGAATATAATAATAATATATTAATATAATTATTTATAAATTGTGTTGAACATGCCACACACAGGCGTTTTTATGTCTCGCAAAATAAAAGCTGAAAATTAGTTAATAGTATAAGTATTTTGAAAATTGCATTGAGTAGGTGTGTATAGAAAAAAATAATGAACAAATACATTATGATGGATTTTGTATTAAATTTACAAGGTTTTTTGAAGATAATATATTTTTATTAATATCTAACAGAAATAAACGAAAGAAATTTAAAATATTCTTGAATAGCTTAATATCAAAATAAGTGGGTAACTGGGTGACGCTCTGCTGTACAGACGG
>JANEHU010004037.1:0-38029 GCA_027563435.1 Nasonovia ribisnigri | reverse complement strand
TTTTGATACATTTCGTATATTCAAAAGTACGCAGGTCGACGTGAAAAAAGCTTTTGTAGTCAGCTCCTTTATTCAGGACGGAGGCTATGCGTAATTTTTGGGAGGGCGTATAGCCACTCCACTACTCCAGCCTCCTTAGTTGAGCTCATGTCCATAATCCATATTCATTATTCATTATTGTATCAATTATCTACATATTTTAGTTATTACTAGGGCACGGATTTAAATGCACTTAAAACCATACAAATATGCTCTAAAAAATAGCCAAAAATGCCCTTAAAAAATAAATTTTACACAAAAAAATAACCTTAAAAATGCTATATATTTTTTTATACAAATTGTAATTTATAAATGAGACATAATAATTATTTTTACATTATTATTTATTATTTTATTAAAAAAAAACTGAACATTTGAAATATTGACTGCTATGATGTTGACACGCATATGTTTTGGCCGTTATAGGTTAGGTTAGGTTAGGTTAGGTAACCCAACCTTTAGATGATATTTTAAATAGGCTAAGTTTTCATCTATATTGAACAAATATGCATTAAAAACTAACAAAATGACCTAATAATGCTAAAAATGATCTAAATGGGCTGTCGGACTGGGATGCCATAAGGCTGATGCAGGGGGACGTGGCCGACTTTGTGGAGACCTGGTCACGGTCTCGTTGGGGCCGTGATGACGGCTCAGGGTAGTGTACTACAACATACACGGCCAAAAGCTAATTGGAAGGTGGAGCAGAAGGATGGATTGACGGTGGAGATAAATATAAAATATGGCATGTAATGACGGAACTTGCAGCAGCTGCAGACGCGGGAAAAGGATCAGGATCAGCCGAAAAGTTTTAAGATCAGCCGTCGCCGAAGGACCTCCGAAAGCATAATATATGTAACGGAAATGCTGCCCAAATCCGGAAAACCGGTTCGCCCGTGAGCGACGACGGTGTTCGTTCTGCAGCAGTGGTTGAAAAAGCGGGTTAGGTTAGGTGGACTGGACGAGAAAGCCAGGCTGTGCAGATTGAGGTGCATGTGCCGGAGTAGGTGTCGGAACTGGAGATGGTGACAACCGACGAAGGAGGAGGAACTATAAAGGAAGTGACGGTGAAACGATGAGGGTAAGAAGAGAGGCGTAGCAGTTACGTTATAACCAGGCCGGCCAAAAGCCGGCTGTGACAGAAAAACCTAATACCCATGACCAAATTAAATAGTAGCAAATATAAAGACAACATAATATATACGTATGTTATAATTATACAGTATTTATGGACTAACAACTTATTATATACCATAATATCGATGGTTAAGCGCACACATGTGTTATGTAAAAATGTATGCATTTTTCAGGAATGGCATTCAAAGATTTAGAAGGATGTAAAGAGAAATAATTTTAACAATTTCTTGTCAAATACATTATATTTAAAATCGTTAACTTCCTGAGAATAATAATATAACAAAATAAAATCATTAATTATAATAACCAACTTAGAATAATTGATTTCAATTAATTAAGCCATCACTTACCACAAATGGCAGGGTAATTAAAGTATTTATCACATTTGTTACTACATAATAACTTATTAAACAATTACAATTCATGGTAATATTAACATAGTCAATAGTCTTTTGAAAGTAAGGAACTTAAGTCTTTAAGTTATAAGTTATTAATTTATAACAATGTATTGTTACTAGATACTAAATAAAAAAAAGGGAGGGTAAGTGTATGTCGCTCTGCTGTACATTAGGTTATAAGTAGGTCACTGTATAATGGATGGTATTAAATTTGAATCCAATGATATATCAATGTATAAGAAAAACGATTCTGAGCGGAGGCGATATGTCAGTCTAGGAATATGAACAAAAAATATTTTTAATTTTGTCAAAATTCGAACTTTAAATGCTTATAGAAAAAAATCTTGCCTGTGTATTTTTAAAAATTTTCAACTGATATTGTAACAATATGTTATAAAGCTTGTATTAAATTTTCAGACTTTTTGGCCCACCAAATAAAATTTTATTGACAATTATAAAAAAAAAAACTAAAAAAATTAAAAACTGAAAATGTCTTTAAACAGCTCAAAACAAATCAAAATATTTTCAAAATTGTTTAGTATATAGAAAATAAGAATATAAACATTCAGTGAAATTTTCATGCATCTACAATTATTCGTTTTTGAATTATAACCAAATAAGAAAAACGCTACATGAGAAATCGAGAGAATATCCAATGTTGTAAAATTATGAACTTAAAACGTTCATACAAATTTATTTTTACTTGCTTTTAGATATTTTGTTTTTGATAAAAGTAGATAAACTTATGTTAAATCTCGTGTTACATTTTAAAATCTTAGATTTAAAAAGAAAAATTTTTATGAATTTCTAACTCTAAATAATTTGCAAATTTTCGTCATTTTTACGTATTTTGTCAAAATTTCAACTTTAAATGCTTAAAAAAAAAATTGTGACTACAGATTTTTAATATTTTTCATCTACCTTTGAAATAATATATTAGGAGTATTCTATTAAATTTTCAAGAATTTTTAACGAATAAATAAAATGTTATTGATTTTTTAAAAAAAAAAAACCAAAAAGATTGGAAATTTAAAATGTCTGTAAACAGCTCAAAATAAGTCAAAATATTTTGAAAACGGTATGGTATATAGAAACTGCTTATATAAACATTCAGTAAAAATTTCATGTATTTACCGTCATTTTTTTTAGACTTACACCAAAAACCAAAATCGATTTTATCGAAAATCAATGTTGCGTAAAAATTCCCGTTTTTTCCTTAATTTTCCATTTGTTTTTCACGGTACTTTTGAAAACTACTGGAAAATGTTTACTTTTAACCCCCCAAAGTACCAACTAGATTCACTTTCCTATCAGAAAAGGTACTATTGAAGAAAATCTAAGCACTTTTACTGTCCCAAAACGTGATGACAGACACAAAAAAAAAAAAAAATAAAAAAAAAAACACACATCATTGTAAAACCAATACATTCATCGCTCCGCTCAGAATCTAAAAATGTCTTCCCTTAGTTTAAATTTAAGTTAAGTATTTACCTAATACTTAACTAAATATTAAAATTAATTAAAATAAAATTGAATGTCAGTAATAATTGCACTTTTAAATTAATGTCATTTTCACACTTTTACTCATCATCATAATCATCATCAGAGACCCTATTTGAAATATTTTTTTTCGCTGTAGGAATTTCTTTAAAGAAATGTGTATACTCTTCTGGTATAACTTTTTTGTCAAGTAATGACATCAAATCTTTCTTTTTTTCTGCACTTATTAATAGTTTTTTCTCATAAAGCTGTTTTGGGACTATAGTCGACCAATCTAATGTGTCTTTATGTTGAAGTCTTGTTTTTTTATCTAGAGTTATATCTATTTCCAAAAATGGTGAATCGTCAAGATTATATTTGAATTGAATAATTTGAGGTTTAGATTTCTCCACTCCACTCTGATCCATTTAATTTTTATCCAATTGACCTTTTGGCTTGTAATAGTGGTTGATACATTTTTAACAGTTCTTCCAACTAAATCTTTTAAGTCATAAAAAACATTATAGCTCATAACATTTACCTGATATGGCCTTGGGTTTAGTTAAAAATACCGCATTAAAATAATAACAATTAATATTATTATCATTATATTGATAATGTAGAATGATTGTGCTGTCCAAATACAATAATACCAGGCAAAACATAATTATTTATACAAAATTCTTATAATAGAATATTGTATTATCTACTGGGAAAAATGTGTTAAATTACATAACAGTCATTGTGGCAAATGTGGTAAGTGCTTTTATCACATATGAATTATATGATATTACTAGAACAAATGTGATAAGTGCTCTTATCACATATGGAATAGATACTAGAGCAAATACAACATCTGACCATACAATTATATGACGTCACAAGAGTATTTCATATACCACATTCGTGCACATAAAAATACACAATTTGAAATATTTATTTCATTACATAACACATTTTACACAAAATTTGTACTTAACACATGTGTGCACTTAACCATCGATATAACAATGTAAAAAAAATTAAGTTTGTCAATTTTTGGTAAAATTATGGTTTCAGCATACAACTTATTATATACGGGACCCATAAATAAACAATTTTACAACAAAATACATTACATTCATTACAAACAGGCCAGCCAAAAGCCGGCTGCAACATATCAACCTAACTCAAGACCAAATTAAATATTAGCTAATACATAATGACAAAATATATATAAGTAAGTTATGAGTTATTAGTATACAGTATTTATTAAATAAGAGTATTTTACATTTATTATAGACCATAACATTTGAACCAGGGTTGTGATTTTATAGCATTTACATGTTTCTTATGAGACTTAAAAAATAGCAGAGTAAGCAAAACATGTGTTTCGTGATACAAAGAACTCAAATAAAAAATTTTATTTTGCTTTTTTTTGGATTTTTTGTGACTTTTTTGGATTTTACCAGTTTTCAAGATCAGTCATAGTTTATGAAATTATATTTTATTAAACGATTTTTGTCAATCAAATTATCAAGTAAATATTAAATGTAGGTATATAATTAAGGCATGGTAGACGATAATATACTTAGGTATAATATAATATTACGATCATTTCGTATTAGGTATTTTGTTCTGATTTCAAAACTTAAGTAACTACCTTTAATAATTTGTAAGTGATTAAAAAATGATTAATAATTACATTTTCTTTTTTTGAGCATATTTAGCAATATTTAAGGTAATATTATAACGAATCCTTATGCAAGTTTAAGCGATATAAAATCCTAACCCTGTTTACAACAATGTGGAAAAATCATGTTTGTTAATTTTCATTAAAAATATGGATAATTTCAGCATACGCGTAATAAGAAACGCGACCAGAAACTATTTGACAACGGGAACATTACTTACACTAGAACCAGGCCGGCCAAAAGCCGGCTGCGACACATCAACCTAACTCATGACCAAATTAAATAGAAGCTAATAAAATGACAACAAATATATAAGTAAGTTATGAGTATACAGTATTTATGAACTAAGAGTGTTTTACATGTTTTATTATAGAACCATAACACAACAATGTGAAAAAAATCAAGTTTGTTAATTTTTATGTTAAACTATAATATATTTCAGCATACGATTATCCATCGAAATTCCACACTATTTGATGAAATATGCCATCACCGTCTCTCTTCTTACCCTTCCAACAGTTTCCACGTCACTTCTAATAGTTCCACCTCCAGTCACCATCTCCGGCTCCAACACACACGGCTAGCACCTCGATCTGCGGCCTAGCTTTCCACAGTCTGAACCGCCCGGCCGAGTGCCTTACCAGCTGCAGAACGAACACGTGCCGGTTTTCGCGGACGCGGGCGGCATTTCCGCGATCGTGGTCCTTCGGCAAAGGCTAATTGTCAGACTCGTCCACTTGCTGATCCTGATCCTGCGGCTGCTGCCTCTGCTGCATGCCATAATTATCGCCGTTGAACACATCCTCCTGCTCAACCGAGAGCATCTACCGGGTGAACCGCAGGCAGCCGTACGTTGTAGTGCACTGCGCCGTTGTCGCGGCCCAACGAGAACCCCAGGGCGTGCTGGTCCGACAGTTCACCGCGATCCTCTCGTTGACCTTTGAGCAATATGTCTGCAGACGGCAGCAATGTACATTCCCCGATTCCAAACCAGCGTTTCTACTCGGAGGTTCATACGAATCGGTTTCAGACAAAAGCTTCAAGAAGCTAAAAGATGTCTTATAGATTATTTGAGAAAAATATAATAATATATGGATTAATATTGATTATATTATTTTATTTCCTGTTCATAATTTTTAACAATATACCTATAGCTAAATATATAACTAATATGGCTTTTCACCAACACGCCGCTACTATAATTATTAACGGATGAAATAATTATAATTTGTACGTAATACGAGCCCAATACAATACTATGATGTGAAGCGAGTAGATATATATGTATAAAAACTACCACCTACATTCGACACTGTTGATCACAAAATATTACTATTGAAATTGGATAATATGGGGGAATAAGTGGCGTTGCTCACAATTTACTTAAATCTTATTTAGAAAATCGAACATGTTGCACAAAAATAGGCAAAAAAATCTGATAAAAAATTAATTACTTGTGGTGTTCCGCAAAGTCCATGTCTTGGTCCTTTACTCTCTATTATTTATAATAATAGTTTGACGGGTATTAAATTAAATGGTAATTTAATACTTTTTGCAGACGATACTGCTTTGGTAGTAGACGTGGATAACCCGACCGATCTATATCAAAAAGCTAATTTCCATATATTTAAAATTAGAAATTTATTAAGGGAAAATAAATTAGCTAAAACTCAGTACATAGATTTTTCAAAAAAAAATACATAAAATAATAATTTAACAATTCATAATAGCTCTTGTAAAAATACTTGTAATAAAATTAATATTTGTAATTGTTCTCCTCTCGAAATTGTAGACTATTATAAATATTTAGGATGCATAATTGATCGAGAACTTAATTGTTATATTCGAATCGAAAAAATAGCTTTTAAAATTAATAAATCATTATCAGTCTTTAATGTTGCAATAGAAACAAGTTATAAAAAATCTGTTTACCCTGCTTTAGTCCAATCTCACTTACAAAACTAAATAACTGTTTGGGGAGAAAAAAATAATTTAATCCAACTCCAAACTTTGCAAAATTCTATAACTACCAAATTTAACATAGATAATGTAGTTGCGTCAAAGCAAGAACTTTTAGATCATAGATTAAAAAAAGAATTTTTTGAATTAGATTATTTCTAATATTGCAATATATTGAAGTATTTAAATGTTACTAAAATATTTGTTCATGTGTGTCTTAACTTACCATTGTACTATGACTTTTTGTTGACCTATTTTAATTTTAATTTTATCAACGTTATCACAATTTTATTTTATATTTCACAAGCATTTAAATTTTAACGTTATCGTTCCGAAAGTATCTGCAACGAAATTATTACGGTTAACAGTTTAATAATTCTGAATTATTTTTGAACAACAATATCGGCTATCGCTATATGCATTTCCGTAAACGCAATGACATCGTATGTATTATCGTATATTATTTAGCATTGAACGTTTATCGTTGTGGATGTTATGTATCATGTATGGATGTATGTATAATGTATGTATGAAGGTATGTCTACTAAAAAGTTTATGTGAAAGTCAATCCAATAATACCATTGATACCTATAATTAATAAAAATGAAATAAATAAAATAGTTAGTGACCTTGATGATAATATGTTTATCAATATGTCTAAACACAATGTCGTATAATATGTACCTATAATCTATATGTAATGTTGATGTTAATTTTTGTTTCTATATTCTATAGTTTCTAGTATTATGTTATATATATTTTATTTTATTATATCATATTTTTATTTGTATAAGTATTTTACTTTAAATGAATTGTAATATCGTTGAACTCCGTATACTCATCCTGTCCAGTCATCATCCTGTAAGCTACACATCTGTAAAAATTGTTTATTATATACAATTAAAATAATTATTATCACTTTATCTAGTGCACCCCTCCACCACTGATACACAATTACACATAATTACACAACAGCACTAAATAGCTCGATAGTATTTGCCCGACGATCCCGACCACTACTGCTCGAGCTATCACACCACTACACACCCAACTAGTTACCCACATATTTTACAGTGTTTGGAAAGAACGTCGTTCATGAAAATATAAATAACCACATTATACCATAAGGTAGATTTCACACGCAACTCACAAACACAGACTGACAGACTTTATTTTTACTGTATAAATCATAATCTTAATTATTGCTAAATAATTAACAAGTATTTTACAATTTGGTATAATGGATATATTATACTGTATTGTTTCTACGTATCATGATATTACTATCATATAGGTATTTTAATAAATATTAAATTTTATTTAGTGAAATCAGATACCTACCACACCTGGCACTCATCTATGGTATACACTATACACAGAATACATATATATATATATATATAAAAGTTATAACATATTATTTTAAAAGGTATCATGATGTCTGTGACATAGATGAATGAAGAAGAAAAGCAAATTCCGACATTCAAAATATGTGAACCAAAAAAGCATATAAATGGCTTTGACATCGCTAACATAGTTTTAACACAAATGGAAAATTGAATAATTTTTTTTTCAATTAATTGTTCTTTAATATTTCTATCTATTGCAGGCTATACAAAATGAGGCACGTGGGTCGCGTGTTTGGCATGTCAGTTTAGATTCACAATGTTAGACACGGTAATGTCCAATCCGGAGAGGTGCTCAATGCTCAAGCTGCGATTTTGAGAGTTCCGATGAAAATTTTTGTTTTTATATGGTTGTTATTGGTTAAAGAAATAATTAGTAGAAATTAGTATTTTTTGTTTTATATACATTCTTTGACATTACTCGGCAGATAAGGTAAAAGCATCCATAAAAAGTTCACGTTTATGATTTCGAATAAAGAAAATTATACCTTTAAAAAAATATAGAGTTGAATGTATATTAATTTTAGCTATTATATAGGTACTCAAAAACTACTTAATCAAATTTTTCAACATTTCAAATTGTTCTTAGAGATATCAGGAAAGTTTAGACATGATTTTTTTCAGCTTACAAAAAAAAATAAAACTTGTTTTTTTATCTAAATGGTTGCAATTGGTTAAACATTATATTAAGAAGGCGCAATAGTGAATAAATTATAGCATAAAAATATGGTTTCGTAATTCAAGTACGGCAATAGGTATAGTGTACATGTAAATATACATAGTCACAATTTTTTTTATAACCATTTTATGTTGGAATTTTGACAAAATACGTATAAATCACAAATATGTGCTTATTATTTTGAGTTAGAAATTCATAAAAAAATTTCTTTTTAAAACTAAGATTTGAAAATTTCAGGATTCCTAATAAGTTTGTCTACCTCTATTAAAAAAATTAAAATATTTACCGGAAATTTGAATTAAATTTTAATGATTGAAAATTGTACAACATTGAATTTTCACTCGATTTCCTATGTATGAATATTTATCTATTTTCTTATAATTTAAAAACGAAAAACTCTAAAAACATGAAATTAACACCATATTATGTTTATTTTATCAATGTTTCCTATACTTGATCAAATTTGCAAAATTTTGAAAGAAGATTGAGTTGTGGAATTATACGAAATGATACTTACGACATTATTTAATTATTAATATTATCAAACCAAAAGACTAGATTTTATTTTGTAAATTTTAAATTTTAGGCCCACATTCAATTTAGATAATATAGTATTTTTATTAAATGAATTTGTGTGTAAAATAAATATTTATTGTGGAAATTTAACAGATAGTTGTATTTATTAATAATTATTCTAATATATTTTGCATTTAGTATTTTAGTAGATACTAGTATTAATTATAGCAATACCACCCTAATAATTAATAGAGATCAACGTCCAACTACGTTCCCTGCAAAGTCCCGCTAACTTGAGATAGTTGAATAGAAAACATTATAATATTGTCTTGAAAATTATATAAAAACACTTTATTATATAATTATTATTATACAATGGTTAAAATGACACGGTGACGAAAATAATAAAATGCACACAGTCTAAAGAGTGAAAACTGTATTTTAATATAAAAATATAAAAAAGAGGAAAGTATAACATACGTGACTATCTGCTGTAATTTAGTCAGTCGTCAACGATTAACCACGATAAATCATTGTATATACGCGCGATTCTGAGCGAAGCGGTTCTGACGATTTTGTTTTAAAAATTCGTTCGTATCCCCCATATCTCCCATCGTTTATCTCAAAAGTACTGTAATAATTTTCAATTTTGAATTCAAATCTAGATCCTATTTTCTACCTGCAAAAACCTCCATAAAATTTGATGATCAGAGCATTTGTTCAATACTAAAAGGTGTCTTCGAGGCACAGAAATAAAAAAAATTTTACAGGTAGAAAATTCAACAGGTAACTTACGTCCCATTTTGGCAACTGAACCATATTATTCTTCTTACCTGCCATTAAAGTCATTACTTAGTTGCGTCCATATAAATATTATGCCATAACGCCTATAACGCGTTACAATAATATTGTTCAAATTATGATTTATGTGTAAATTGTCCATGTTCTGTCTCCGACTTAAATATTATCAGCTTTTACCCACTTAATACAAATGTTAATATCATTTGTAAAAATACCGGATTTGACTCAAAATTCATATACAGTTTTTCTGGTATTATTATCTTTTATTGTCATAATTTACATTAATATCAATTTTCATATTAACAATATTTTCTTTTTATATCTCTTTTCATGCAGTACCTATACGCTGTACTTACAATAAAAAATATTCATATGGTGTATACATAATGGGGTGGGAATAAGGTATAACTCACGGCTTTTGATTTTTGAATTTTTATTGCTGAGTTTGATACGCACCTGATTAATTTGGATTTACTGTCCTGATCCACTTGCACTAGCGGACACAATTTGTCGTTGTAATTTTTGAATATCTATTTCATGACGGCGATTCACATTTTTTTCAGTTATTTTCATGTTTTTTTTATCTCCTATCGTTTTCAAAAATGCATTACACGTTTTTACAGCACATCGCCACTTTGTTTCACCCGAAGACAACTCACGTTTTAATTTTGAAAATTTAAATATTTGGTATATTATAACGTCATTTCCTTTCTGACTTTCAGTATGTATAATATCCATAATATTTATATAATGTTTAGCTGTTTCGTGCAAACAGCTTACTAAAATATTACCTATATACGTAAAGTCGTTGTATACGCGTAAAGGCATTGATATCGCTGATATCATATCGATTATAGCGATAAACGTTCGGCTTATCCACCAATAAATGAACAACAGTATTTTTAAAATACACATAATAGGTAACGGTGAATTCAAGGTCACTTAGATAGCAGATACTATGGGCGCAATTTACTATACCCATTTTAGACCCCGAAAAATCCTGGGTGCAATTTATTATACCTATTTTAGAACCAAAAAAATCCCGGTCGCAATTTACAAGCGCCCTATTTACTAAGTCTTGGCGACGACTGATTATACTTCAGTATATAAGACTGTAGCGGCGACTATGGTCAGACGAACTGATTATTCTATATACTATACTTACTCTATATATAAATATTTGTTCCTTACCATGTATAACGGCAGTTGATTACTGTAACTAAGTCTCAAATATATATATCAGGGTAAGGTTGTCGTGTTATCCCAGTAGCACCATGGGGTGCGCCCCGTATACGCTTCCTCGCAGTGCACCCTAATAACAATTGATAAAATTGTAATTTGTCAATTGGCTAAAGTATACGGACCCTTGGTTGACGGACTGTGCTCCTAGCATCTCCCGCCTACTATGCAAGCGAACAAACGGCATACTAGTCAAAAAAGCCCTTCTAAGGGCTTCTTAACGAAGGATTTAATCCGAATAATGCAGTTGAATGTGGAGGGCCTTAGTAAAGCTAAAGCTGATGTCTTATGTAGAATCTTAGACGATGAAAAGATAAACATTCTTGCTATCCAGGAAACACATACACGTGACCAAGACCAACTCATGAAAAGAGGAACAATCTCAGGATATTCCATCGCTGGCGCAACTTACCATAGTAAATATGGAACTGCTACTTATGTCAAAAACGATTTAAGATGGAACCACATTAAATCCTCAGACGATAATAACATATTTTCTATAATTACCCAGATAGGGAACCTCTATGTAAATAATATTTACAAGCCTCCAACAACTGATTGGCCCTCTCATGCTCTTAGTACGATCAAATATCCAGCAATATATATTGGCGACTTTAATAGTCACCATACAAGCTGGGGATATAGAGTTAATAACACCTGTGGAGACAATCTAGTAGCGTGGAGCGAAGCTGAAGGAGTAAAGTTAGTCCACGACGCGAAACAAAAAGATACTTTCCACTCTGCAAGATGGAACAGAAAGAAATGGAGCTTCCCTACCAACCCAGAGAAGAGTCTTAGGAGACTTTCCAAATAGCCAACACAGGCCAGTAGTCATAGAGGTAGGATACCAAATCCAAACAATTAAGTCCATTAATAATTCAAGATGGAATTTCCGAAAAGCTGACTGGATCTCCTTTACAAAAAATATAGATGATAGTATAAGATGGATTCCACCAAGTAGTGGAAATTATAGTCGCTTCTCAAAACTTGTCATAAACTCTGCAAATAAAACCATACCACGAGGATTTAGGAAAGAGTACATCCCTGGTTGGAAACAGGAATGTGAGACATTGTACATTTCTTTTAAACAATCCGGCAATAGTGATGATGCAAAGAAAACGCTTGAGGCTTTAGAGTTTAGATAAACAGCGCCGAGATAGATGGATAAAGATGGTTGAAAACACAGATTTCAAACATTCCAGTCGTAGAGCATGGCGCCTTCTTCGCAGGCTCGGATCTGATGGATCCCCAAAATCTAACCTCCCAAAGATTAATCCAAACCTCATAGCTAACCGTATAATTGAAATGTCTAGAACTCCTTCACACAAACAATTTAATATGGATATTAAGAAAAAAACTCTCTAATTTCAAAAAAGAGGCTGTCAGACGAGACACGATATCTGCTCCATGTTCACTAGATGAGATCAACATGGCTATATCTAAACTGAAGACCGGGAAATCAGCCGGTGTTGAGGAGATTTTCTCGGAGTTTTACAAACACTTTGGACCACGCACTAGAGCTTGGCTAGTCTCCTTTTTTAACAACATATTGGAGAATGGAAATATTCCCCCAATATTCAAAAATGCCAAAATAATAGCAGTCTGCAAGCCGGGGAAACCAAAAGACCTCCCTCAGAGTTATCGTCCAATTGCACTTCTGAGTATTAGCTACAAACTGCTTGAAAGGTTGATCCTTAATCGGATCAGCCCTACTATTGATCGGGTTGTTCCTGCCGACCAGGCTGGTTTCAGACCGAATCGAAGTTGTACTGACCAGATAGGGGCCTTAACTTCGTTTGTGGAAAACGGTTTCCAGAGGAATATGAAAACAACAGCTGTTTTGGTTGATCGATCAGCTGCCTACGATACTGTTTGGCGAACAGGCCTATTGAAAAAAATACCCAACTGTCCCCATGCCTCACACTATATAAACTATTGAATAACATGTTATGCAATCCCATGTTTTCAGTTCATTTAGGAGAGTTGCAGAGTAAAGTACGTCGCCTAAACAATGGCTTACCGCAAGGTTCTGTCCTTGCTCCCATATTATTCAACCTCTATACATCTGATCTGCCAGCTACAAATTCCCGTAAGTTCATCTATGCTGATGATATCACACTGGCTACTTAACACAATAAGTTTGAAGTTACCGAGGAAATATTAACAAATTACCTAAAACTAATATCAGATTACCTACATAAATGGCGAATTATACCTAACACAGATAAAACCGTAGTGACTACATTCCACTTAAACAATCGATTGTCAAAATACAAGCCCCAAATTAAATTTGGTGGAAAAAGTCTTGAATACGATCCGACACCAAAATATCTAGGAGTGACGCTTGACAGACAGTTAACTTATAAACATCACATCGAAAATACTGCTGCTAAACTTAAAACTCGAAACAACATTATTCATAAACTAGCTGGCTCATCCTGGGGGGCAGCTATGCCCATCCTAAGAACGTCGGCCTTGGCGCTAGTCTACTCTGCCGCTGAATATGCCTCCCCAGTATGGTTAAATAGTTCGCACTGTAGCAAGATCGATGTTCAACTTAATCACTCTATGCGTATTATCTCTGGTACTGTCAAATCGACTCCGATAGAATGGCTCCCAGTCCTCTGCAATATTCTACCACCACACATCCGGCGTAAAAAGGCTGCATGCAGAGAATGGTCAAAATACTTATCTAATACATCCCTTCCATTAAATCAAGACACGTCAAACCAGAATCTTAGGCTAAAATCTAATATTTACCTATTCGATCGCTTTTTTAATCTCGTTAGTTTGTTTAATCTCGTTAATTTGTCTAAATGAATTTCAGAGCATTTCCGTATAACTATATACTCAAGTCTTGTGTTCGTTAACGTTCTACGATTGTTGTTCGCGATTCGTATACTGGGCTATCCCCGTGATAAAAGTGACGACGTACCCACTCCGCGACTCAACCGATATCGGCGTTGACAGGTACGCGTTACGTCACGAAAACCGACGTCCGGTGCCTTTTTTTTTTATTTTTTACAGTGTCATAACCAGTTAATTGAACAACAGTTAATGGAACCAACTGTATTAAAATTAATGCCACCTAAAGAAAATTATGAAATATTGTACAACGATTTGTGTAAGCAACATGAAATTTTAAAAAAAGAGAATGAAAACATCAAGAATGAATTAATTTCATTAAAAAAATCTGATTTTGAATATAGGAAGATCAATGAATCTCTGAGACATAGTATAAAAATTCTTCAAAAAAGTTTGAAAACTACAAATGTATCTCTTATAAAATTGCAAAATACTACAAATAAGCAAATAAAATGTCTAACTCAGAATAAAACTCGTGTTATTGAAAAAAAAGCAAAAGATTTTTTGTCAGAAATGTTTTCTCCAAATCAATTGGATCTTGTAATGAAAAAAAAAACAGGTACACTGGACACGCGAAGAATCAGCAAAAGCTTTTACCTTAAGATATGTCAGCAAGCGAGCTTATGTATTTGTCAAAAACGAACTTCATTATCCTCTTCCAGGTAAATAAAACTGTATACCTAGGTACATTATTGTTCTATAATCTGTATTTTACAATACTAAAATTGTTTTATCTATATATTTTTTCTTAGGACTTTCATCACTCCAGCGATGGGCAAAAGGCTTATCGATGAGAAATGGTATCCTTCATGAAGTCTTGAAAATAATGCAACTCAATGGAAATGATTTGGCAGATTATGAAAAATTGACTGTCCTTATGTTCGACGAAGTAAAGGTTTGCAATACAATGGAGTACGACACTCTCCATGATGAAGTTCTAGGACCACATAGTCAGATGCAAGTTGTGATGGCACGCGGTATAGCTTCATCATGGAAGCAACCTGTTTATGTGGACTTCGACCAAAAGATGACAAAAGAGATTTTATTTGACATTATAGAAGAGCTTGATCTAATAGGATTCAAAGTTGTGTGCTGTGTTAGTGATTGTGGTGGTGGCAATGTTAGGCTATGGAAATCGTTAAATATAAATTATGAGCAACCTGTTTTTGAACTTCCAAATGGAAGAAATGTAGTGTATGTACCAGATGCACCACATATTCTAAAACTCACAAGAAATTGGCTGTTTGATACTGGGTTTAAAATAAATGACAAAATAATAAATAAGCAACCGTTAAATGCATTAGTTAAACTTATGTCTACTGAGCTTAGTGTATACCACAAACTTTTTAAGGAACACTTAACATCTGAACAACTTCTTCTAATACAAGTGACAACAATCAAGAAGAATTTATAGTAGCAAAGACCATGAAGCATATTAATTTAACTATAACAGAAAAACAAAATAATGAAAATATTGATGACTCAGATACTGACACAAACAGTGATGACAGTGAAAAATCAAAATATATTAATAAAATGACAGAAGACGCTGTTGAGTATTTAGCGGGATGGATAGCTAAAAAATATAGGCAAAAATTTTCTGAACTTGGTTGTACTTCAACAGAATCAAAGATTAAATCAATAGATGAACATGACTATCTACTTCCTTCGTGGATTGATTGTTTATCATATGGTGGCCTGATAGTCCCTAGCAATAACTTTAAAAAACACATTTTGAGAGCTGAAAGAATTTTTAGAAAAATTACCAGGCAGAAAATCCCTAAAGGACCAGGTGTAGTAAAACAACTTTTACATAAAATAATGAATAGAATGGATATTGAAGAAAAGTATAGACCAGTTATACATACATTTGTAAGGCAAAGGATCTTTATTCGTATGAAATATGCAAATAAAAATCATCAAATTCTACTTTCAAAAAGAAAAGCAAAATTACAATTACAAAAACTTCAAAAGCTGAGAAAACTTATGACTTGAAAATGTATATAACTTTATATTAGATACTGAGCGGAACGATGAATGTATTGGTTTTACAATGATGTGTGTTTTTATTTTTTTTTTTTATTTTTTTTTTATTTTTTTATTTTTTTTGTGTCTGTCATCACGTTTTGGGACAGTAAAAGTGCTTAGATTTTCTTCAATAGTACCTTTTCTGATAGGAAAGTGAATCTAGTTGGTACTTTGGGGGGGGGGGTCAAAAGTAAACATTTTCCACTAGTTTTCAAAAGTACCGTGAAAAACAATTGGAAAATTAAGGAAAAAACGGGAATTTTTACGCAACATTGATTTTCGATAAAATTGATTTTGGTTTTTGGTGTAAGTCTAAAAAAAATGACGGTAAATACATGAAATTTTTACTGAATGTTTATATAAGAAGTTTCTATATACCATACCGTTTTCAAAATATTTTGACTTATTTTGAGCTGTATACAGACATTTTAAATTTCCAAACTTACAACATTAGTTTTATTGCTATTTTGATATATATATATATATATTATATTTCCTGGCCCTAAAGCACTTCCCGAGATCAGGATTTTCCGTCAAAAAGTCTCCAGTGATTGCTTGATTTTTTTGACCGCATGCCTTTATTTGAACAAAATATATTCATTTCGTTTTAATTTCTTGCCGATCACACACACACTTCGTGACGCGTAAAAATGGCAGTTCTTAATAATATTATGATTGTTCAACTTCTCTTTGGTTTAACTTGCTGCAGTAAGTATAACCAAGCCACCCTGGTAGGCAATGCGTCGAAATTCAAATTGATGTATACTCTTAAAATTGAATAATATATCATTTATTGTCTGTGATATTTTGTTGTAATTCATTTTGATAAAAATATCACTGTAGTAGATTATCGTTGCTATGATTTTTTTCATGTAAAAGCACGTTTCAGCGTATGACACTTTATTAAATTGTTAAAAATATAGTCTTAAATTAAATTAAAGCTAGGTTTTAGTTAAACAATGAAAGTTTTCTATTATTTGAATACCTATATGTAATATTTTAGTTGATATAATTTAAAGATCGGTGACTCGTAAAATATACTTAATTATATTTCAAACATGATTATAAATTATAATAAATATTACTTACTATTAAATGATTATAAGTTTCTTTTTTTCATATTTATATGATAAACATTCCATTGTGATTTTATAATAAATAATATAATTGCAATAATTGCCGTGTTGGGAAAGTTCCTATTTTAAAAAAAATGTTTATCATATGTATATGAAAAAAGGAAATATATAATTTTGTATTTAATAATGAATCTTTTTTATTTTAATTTATAATCATTTTTTGAAATATAATTAAGTCACCTATATTTAAATTATATGATGTAGAGCACGCGTTCTTCATATGCGGTCAATGGTGGAGGGAGCGACGGGCCTAGGATCTAATTTTTAAATAGAAAAGTTGATATAATTTAAATATAGGAGACTTAATTATATTTCAAAAAATGATTATTAATTAAAATAAAAAAGATTCATTATTAAATACAAAATTATATATTTCCTTTTTTCATATACATATGATAAACATTTTTTTAAAATAGGAACTTTCCAACAGGGCAAATATTACAATTATATTATTTATTATAAAATCACAATGGAATGTTTATCATATATATATGAAATAAAGAAACTTATAATCATTTAATAGTAAGTAATATTTATTATAATTTATAATCATGTTTGAAATATAGTTAAGTATATTTTACGAGTCACCAATCTTTAAATTATATCAACTAAAATATTACATATAGGTATTCAAATAATAGAAAACTTTCATTGTTTAACCAATACCTAGCTTTAATTTAATTTAAGACTATATTTTTAACAATTTAATAAAGTGTCATACGCCGAAACGTGCTTTTACATGAAAAAAATCATAGCAACGATAATCTACTACAGTGATATTTTTATCAAAATGTATTACAACAAAATATCCCAGACAATAAATGATATATTATTCAATTTTAAGAGTATACATCAATTTGAATTTCGACGCATTGCCTACCAGGGTGGCTTGGTTATACTTACTGCAGCAAGTTAAACCAAAGAGAAGTTGAACAATCATAATATTATTAAGAACTGCCATTTTTAAGCGTCACGAGACACGATGTGTGTGTGATCGGCAAGAAATTAAAACGAAATGAATATATTTTGTTCAAATAAAGGCATGCGGTCAAAAAAATCAAGCGATCACTGGAGACTTTTTGACGGAAAATCCTGAACTCGGGAAGTGCTTTAGGGCCAGGAAATATATATATATATCAAAATAGCAATAAAACTAATGTTGTATGTTAATTAAAAATAATTCATTGATTTATATTTAACACAATTTGGATTTATATAATTTTCAGTGTAACCAAATAAATATTTATATAAATAAATATATTTCTATTTAAAATAAAATATTAATTAAAGTTAAATTATTGCTGGGTGGGAAATGATGATTTTTTTTAAAATATTTAATTTTAAACTAAACCAAACAACATTGTGTGGTTACAATCTAAAACGTGGTATTGCCATTTTTTTTCAAAATCGAGTTACTATACATAATTTCATACATATATCCATACTAGCTGACCACGCATACTTTGTGGACCGTTAAATTATTATTATGTTTTATTAATACAAAACTAAACAATATTTTATGGCCTAACAATGTGGTTGATTTTTATTGCACAAACATTGCTTGAGCTTTCCCAAAAAATAATCGAAATTATACAATTTTCTTTTGCCTCATCTGGGACTTTTGAGTTCTCGAGAACATTTTAAACCAGCCCAGGATACAAAACCTAAAACCAGTAGGAATCCATGTTTTCCAGTAAACTATTAATTATTTAATAATAATATATGTTTTCAATGCATTAGTTATAACCCTTTTTATAACAAAAATACTCTATCGTATTAGATAATTATTATACGTACATCATAATCATACATAATATAAAAAATAGATTTTATTAAAAGACTGTCTGTTTCATATTTAATTTTAATTAGTCATGTATTTATTACTCATGTGATTGACAAAACAAACCAATTTTAAATATTGGATATTTATTTTTATTTTTACCAGAAAAAAATTATGTGTTTTTTTAAATAATTCTACAATTTTTTTTCTTGATAATAATCGTTCAGTATAATGTGGCAGTAAGTTTTGACATGTAATTCGAAAATTGTTAATTGTCACTAACCGTAATTACATATTTATTAATTTGTCCTCAGTTCAACAATTTATCATAACAATTAAAAACTACATCAGTTTTGTATAGTATGTATATTAATATCACTAAAGGTGTGTTAATTTTCTGTGCGTTTGTAAGGATCTTGTATTTGTGGGGGGGGGGGGGACGGGTCTGTGTACCGATAGTTGTAGAAGACCCCTCATCCACTGACTGTCATCTTTTTGTAAGAGTACATTATAAGATCAAATAGGTACTTTATTCAAACATGTAAAAAGGACTGTGTAATACTGGTGGAAAACAAGGTTGAGCAATTTAAGCAAAAAGACCTTTAGGTCTTAATTTAGTCTTAAAGGTTAGACAAAAATTAAAAATTTAAGACAGTTTTTTTTAGATTTTTTCTGATTTTTTATAAATACTACAAATATTTTTTATTTTTTTTTGTTTACAAAAATTTAGGGTGGCTTCCTTAAGTACAGTAGTCTGACGACAACTTATTGTTTCACACATTTTTATTGAAAACTCAAAATTAGAAATAATTTCTTTACATATCATTTTTTTTTTTATTTTTTTTTTATTTCTAATTTTGAGTTTTCAATAAAAATGTGTGAAACAATAAGTTGTCGTCAGACTACTGTACTTAAGGAAGCCACCCTAAATTTTTGTAAACAAAAAAAAATAAAAAATATTTGTAGTATTTATAAAAAATCAGAAAAAATCTAAAAAAAACTGTCTTAAATTTTTAATTTTTGTCTAACCTTTAAGACTAAATTAAGACCTAAAGGTCTTTTTGCTTAAATTGCTCAACCTTGTTTTCCACCAGTATTACACAGTCCTTTTTACATGTTTGAATAAAGTACCTATTTGATCTTATAATGTACTCTTACAAAAAGATGACAGTCAGTGGATGAGGGGTCTTCTACAACTATCGGTACACAGACCCGTCCCCCCCCCCCCCACAAATACAAGATCCTTACAAACGCACAGAAAATTAACACACCTTTAGTGATATTAATATACATACTATACAAAACTGATGTAGTTTTTAATTGTTATGATAAATTGTTGAACTGAGGACAAATTAATAAATATGTAATTACGGTTAGTGACAATTAACAATTTTCGAATTACATGTCAAAACTTACTGCCACATTATACTGAACGATTATTATCAAGAAAAAAAATTGTAGAATTATTTAAAAAAACACATAATTTTTTTCTGGTAAAAATAAAAATAAATATCCAATATTTAAAATTGGTTTGTTTTGTCAATCACATGAGTAATAAATACATGACTAATTAAAATTAAATATGAAACAGACAGTCTTTTAATAAAATCTATTTTTTATATTATGTATGATTATGATGTACGTATAATAATTATCTAATACGATAGAGTATTTTTGTTATAAAAAGGGTTATAACTAATGCATTGAAAACATATATTATTATTAAATAATTAATAGTTTACTGGAAAACATGGATTCCTACTGGTTTTAGGTTTTGTATCCTGGGCTGGTTTAAAATGTTCTCGAGAACTCAAAAGTCCCAGATGAGGCAAAAGAAAATTGTATAATTTCGATTATTTTTTGGGAAAGCTCAAGCAATGTTTGTGCAATAAAAATCAACCACATTGTTAGGCCATAAAATATTGTTTAGTTTTGTATTAATAAAACATAATAATAATTTAACGGTCCACAAAGTATGCGTGGTCAGCTAGTATGGATATATGTATGAAATTATGTATAGTAACTCGATTTTGAAAAAAAATGGCAATACCACGTTTTAGATTGTAACCACACAATGTTGTTTGGTTTAGTTTAAAATTAAATATTTTAAAAAAAATCATCATTTCCCACCCAGCAATAATTTAACTTTAATTAATATTTTATTTTAAATAGAAATATATTTATTTATATAAATATTTATTTGGTTACACTGAAAATTATATAAATCCAAATTGTGTTAAATATAAATCAATGAATTATTTTTAATTAACATACAACATTAGTTTTATTGCTATTTTGATATATATATATATTTCCTGGCCCTAAAGCACTTCCCGAGTTCAGGATTTTCCGTCAAAAAGTCTCCAGTGATCGCTTGATTTTTTTGACCGCATGCCTTTATTTGAACAAAATATATTCATTTCGTTTTAATTTCTTGCCGATCACACACACATCGTGTCTCGTGACGCTTAAAAATGGCAGTTCTTAATAATATTATGATTGTTCAACTTCTCTTTGGTTTAACTTGCTGCAGTAAGTATAACCAAGCCACCCTGGTAGGCAATGCGTCGAAATTCAAATTGATGTATACTCTTAAAATTGAATAATATATCATTTATTGTCTGGGATATTTTGTTGTAATACATTTTGATAAAAATATCACTGTAGTAGATTATCGTTGCTATGATTTTTTTCATGTAAAAGCACGTTTCGGCGTATGACACTTTATTAAATTGTTAAAAATATAGTCTTAAATTAAATTAAAGCTAGGTATTGGTTAAACAATGAAAGTTTTCTATTATTTGAATACCTATATGTAATATTTTAGTTGATATAATTTAAAGATTGGTGACTCGTAAAATATACTTAACTATATTTCAAACATGATTATAAATTATAATAAATATTACTTACTATTAAATGATTATAAGTTTCTTTATTTCATATATATATGATAAACATTCCATTGTGATTTTATAATAAATAATATAATTGTAATATTTGCCCTGTTGGAAAGTTCCTATTTTAAAAAAATGTTTATCATATGTATATGAAAAAAGGAAATATATAATTTTGTATTTAATAATGAATCTTTTTTATTTTAATTAATAATCATTTTTTGAAATATAATTAAGTCTCCTATATTTAAATTATATCAACTTTTCTATTTAAAAATTAGATCCTAGGCCCGTCGCTCCCTCCACCATTGACCGCATATGAAGAACGCGTGCTCTACATCATATAATTTAAATATAGGTGACTTAATTATATTTCAAAAAATGATTATAAATTAAAATAAAAAAGATTCATTATTAAATACAAAATTATATATTTCCTTTTTTCATATACATATGATAAACATTTTTTTTAAAATAGGAACTTTCCCAACACGGCAATTATTGCAATTATATTATTTATTATAAAATCACAATGGAATGTTTATCATATAAATATGAAAAAAAGAAACTTATAATCATTTAATAGTAAGTAATATTTATTATAATTTATAATCATGTTTGAAATATAATTAAGTATATTTTACGAGTCACCGATCTTTAAATTATATCAACTAAAATATTACATATAGGTATTCAAATAATAGAAAACTTTCATTGTTTAACTAAAACCTAGCTTTAATTTAATTTAAGACTATATTTTTAACAATTTAATAAAGTGTCATACGCTGAAACGTGCTTTTACATGAAAAAAATCATAGCAACGATAATCTACTACAGTGATATTTTTATCAAAATGAATTACAACAAAATATCACAGACAATAAATGATATATTATTCAATTTTAAGAGTATACATCAATTTGAATTTCGACGCATTGCCTACCAGGGTGGCTTGGTTATACTTACTGCAGCAAGTTAAACCAAAGAGAAGTTGAACAATCATAATATTATTAAGAACTGCCATTTTTACGCGTCACGAAGTGTGTGTGTGATCGGCAAGAAATTAAAACGAAATGAATATATTTTGTTCAAATAAAGGCATGCGGTCAAAAAAATCAAGCAATCACTGGAGACTTTTTGACGGAAAATCCTGATCTCGGGAAGTGCTTTAGGGCCAGGAAATATAATATATATATATATATATCAAAATAGCAATAAAACTAATGTTGTATGTTAATTAAAAATAATACATTGATTTATATTTAACACAATTTGGATTTATGTATTTTTCAGTGTAACCAAATAAATGTATATTTCAATTTAAAATAAAATATTGATTAAGGTTTAATAGCTGTGTGGGAAATTATGCTAATTGCTTTATTCTGTTAAAATTTAGGTATCCGATCAAAAAAATAATAAAAGTATTTTAGAAGCCGAAACAAAATGACAAAAGTGTACAACGCGATCACTGGAAACTTTTTGACGGATAATACTGAACTCGCGATAAACAGTGCTTTAGTGGCAAGAAAAATGTCGATATCGCTCTACAAAGGATTCACGTCAACCATGAAACAAACTATTTACGACGAACAAGCTAATAAAAGAGCAGCACTTAAGGTATTTCACCTTCGTACAATTAAGAAGAGATTAAACTCGATTTTGAAAAAAATGGCAATACCACGTTTTAGATTATAAAAACACATTTTTGTTTGGTTTAGTTTAAAATTAAATGTTCTTAGAATAATATTATTTATCTATTTTTCTTTTGCATTCCTCGATCACTGAATGTGCGGCACCTGGCCAGTATATAATCGGCCCAAACTTTTTCTTGTTTATCGTATGCCTCTTTTCGTCTCTGAAATTGTATAAAATCAATATTTATACTGCCTGTTTAATTGTTTATTATTTATACTGATGTATTTTTGTGTACTACTTAATGACATTTAATAGGCGGAAAGGGCTACTATCTAATACCTACTGTATCTCTCGATTGTCAATTATTCTGAAATATTTTTATGGTTGATGAAATCGGCTTCAAATTGTATAGCATTAGCTATATTATATTTATTAGCTGCGTCTCATCCTACCATATGACGACTTATTGAGGGTCTTAAAAAAGAACAACAGTTAACTGAATTAAAAGTTATCCAATTCATTGCTGGACAAGAACCTCCAGCAAAAAAGAAAAAATATCGCGATGTTGCTAGACGTATACAAAATATTGTATCTACATATGACGAACGTGATCTGGATGAGTACTTAATTGGAATCGCTCAAAATTTAGAGCTACAAAGTTAATTAAAACAACGGTAATTTTTATATTTTTTTAAATTAATTTTGTTATTTATATATTATATAATTTACGTGATCCATAGATTACATTGTTTTATATTTTTTTTAAATTCATCATATCTATTATTACTATTACAGCTCGACAATTATAATTATTTATAATAAATAGGTACAGAGATAATAAAATTAAAATGTATATTATGTTATATTTACGTGATCAATAAATTATGAATTACATTTTTTTAAAATTCATTATAATATATAAATAATATAATATGGACGGGGAAATGTCTTACGGGGAAGTGGCTACGGGGAAATGTCTGACGGGGAAATGGTAGACGGGGAAGTGACCCGATACCATATAAACAATTGAGAAGATATAATAATTTAAACTTGTAGTTTCTATATTTGTTCACTATATTTGGTAGGATTGCCTACCAGAGTGGCTGAGTTGCACTTACTGTAGCAATTTAAACCCAAAAGGACAACCACAATCTTTTAAGTGTTGTAATTTTTTATGGGCCACAAAGTGCTCAAGATAAGCTAGTATTATTATAAGATTAACAATACATTATGTTAATCATTAGTAATTTTAATCTCTACTTAACTGTACGAAGGTGTTACCTTAAGTTCTACTCTTTGATTCGCTTGTTCGTCGTAAACAGCTTGTCTCATGGCTGGCGTGAAGCCTTTGTAGAGTGACGTCGATATTTTTCCTGGCCCTAAAGCACTGTTGAACCCGTGTTCAGGATTTTCGCTTAAAAAGTCTCCAGTGATCGCGTTGTACACTTCTGCCATCTTGTCTTCGTTGCTCTCGGCTTCCAAAATAATTTTATTCTCTTTTTGCTCGGATGCCTAAATTAGAACAAAGTATTGTAATTTCGTGTTAATTTTGTTTGTTAAGCTCGCCTCTATAGAACGATAGACTTCCACAGTTAAAAAAGGAGAGTTTTGAGAAAAAGCAATTTAAAGAGTTCCTTACCTAAGCGTTTGGAAATAAAAGCTAACTTTTTCAAGTATATTGAAATACTCTCGTAAAGCCCAAAAGTTAAACTTATAGCATTTCACAATTTTTCTAAGTACCTAAATGTAGTAAAGCATTTCTATTTATAAACACAAAACAGTCGTATTTCGTATTTATAAAACGCAATACCTGCAACACAACTCTAAATATTGCGGTTTTACACTCAACATTATTATACGATAATAATTAGTGTTTATTTTGCCACAAATCAAAACAAATCTGCAGTCTTGAATTTTGACTTAAGTTATTAATTGGAGAAATTAAAATGCGTATATACAGGGTGATTTTTTTATCGTGAACCAGTCAATATCTCGGGAAGTATTAAGAATTTTAAAATAATTTTTTTTTTAAACTTTCTAGGTTTTTCTATTTTACACTGTGTTATAGTTTTGATAATTTTAACTTCCTCCCTTATTTGTTAAAACACTATCAACTTTCGATTTTAAAATGGCAATACCTATTTTCGGAAACGAAAATCTATAAACATACTGAAAAAAATAATTTTATCGTTTACAGTATTTAATTTCAGTAATCCGTTTGCGACTTATTACCGTTTAAATATTCGTTAAACTTACTGCTACTGGACAATTCATCGAACCCAACAGTAAAAACCAGAAGTAAAAACGAAATTAAGTATCAATTTACAGATACCCATCAATCATAACAGACATAATCGATAATACCAATAAGTCAATAACTAATAACTAGGGCCCGGATTTTTATGCAAATGCATATTCTTCTACATTTGACGTATAATAATTCTGATTAAATATCTTGACGTTTCGTAAAACGTAGATTCTACTGTTAATTTTTTATTTTGCATATTTTTGCATATTTGCATCAAAATGCATAATAATTGCATATTTCGGGATAATTACATAAAATATGCATATTTAATAAATAACATATTATAAATAAAAAAGGTATAGTAGGTAATAAGTATTATGTACAAAGGTCGTACGAATTGGACCTTCCTACCAATCCCTACTCTCAGCCAAACAACCGAGTGTCGAGTGAACAACGTATAAAAATAATATTTTACAATAAATTTAGCAAAATGGTTACACAATAAAGCACTGGTTACTGATTCTTGGTATGCAGTCTTATCACTTATAAATTTTGTAGATAAACAAGAATTCTAACGTCACATTAGCAGTCTAAGGTACAATTTCATTTGGAGTAATTGAACATTGTTATGATGAAAAAGCTAATTTTAAAATTTGAAGTCTTAGATAGGTACAAAACAAATGTACGACTTTTAGAGAAATTAAACATTGCCTTTTCAAAATAGTTTACCATACATTTCAATAAACTTTGTTGGCCAGGAAACAAGAGATTTATAGCAGGTACCTACCTGAAAATTACAGGTCATGAATGAAAGAAATATTTCACTCAGGGAAAAAACAAAAATACAATAATAGCCAATAGGTACATACTTTTAAGTCCTAGATATCTACGTTGCGTTAGTAAATTGTTACCGTCGGAAAAGTATGAAATCTAATTCCCATACATAATAATGCTGATCGGATGTGCATAATATGCATATTATATTTGATTAAATTGTCAACCAAAATACAACATGGGATATCAAAAAAATGCATTGAAATAATTGGTTTAACTTTATATTTTAAATAATAAATATGATTCAGATTTACTTAAATTGTATTCTGTGGTTAAATGATTAAACGTTTAATGAATAATACGAGTAATTATTAATATTCCATAGTGAAAAATTTGCATTAACCACATGTTTTCAGAACAAATTTACTGTTGATTAACCGTTATGCATTAAGCCGTTAAGGATATACATTTCTTATTACACGCTGGAGGTTAATTCTCGCTCATCTATCGATAAGACCGTATACCAGGAATTAATAACCAGTGATATATTATGTAACTATTATGGGTATAAGTCAGTAGCTGCAGTAGAGTTATGACAGGAAGGTCCATTTCGTGTGACCTTTGTACTTATTACCTATTTTTATGGATTATGATCGTTTGGATCATTAAATGGAGGTATAATTTAGTTTTGACTTCTGGTGTTAACTGTTGGGTTTGATAAATTGACCAGTAGCAATAAATTGAACGAATATTTAAGCACCAATAAGTAGCAAACGGATTACTCAAATTAAATTCTGTAAACGTTAAAATTATTTTATTAAATATGTTTATAGATTTACGTTATCAAAAATAGGTATTGCCATTTGAAAATCGAAAGTTTATAGTGTTTTATTAAATAAGGGAGGCAGTTAAAATTATAAAAATTATAAAATATTGTAAAACAGTAAAATCTAAAAAGTTTAAAAACACAAAATATTTTAAAATTCCTAATACTTACCGAGATATTGACTGGTTCATGATAAAAAAATCACCCTATATAAGTACTATCATAAAGTAAATATTGCTGCCAATATTACTCGCTATTGCATTGAAAATAAGCTATAAGTTCAAAACTGATACAACTTTTAGTGACTCGATGAAAAAAGTTAATGAATGTAGCTGCCTTACTAAAATATAGAGCCGTTTCATTACTATTCATCAATTTCGAAAAATTGACTGCAGTCTTATTCTAGGGGTGCGTTGTTGTTATTGAACTCAAAAAACACTCACTAGAGCCTGGTTGTACCGGTAATTAGCTTCTATCAGTTTTCTCCTATACTCATTTTCCAACGATGCAAGTGCCTGTGCTCGTTGAACTGTCGTGTGTTCGGTTTCTTGCCACGTACGTTCGACATTTTTATTCTCTTCTCGAGTCATCTTTTTTTCACGTATTTGCATTTCTAACCACACACGCTGTTGTTTTATTTGTTCCGCTTTTTGTTCTTTCGTTGCGCCCTTTTCGCCTTCAAACCTTAATAAAAAATAATATTGTTATCCTAAATATTAAAATATTTTTTTTGTATGTGTCATTATATATATTTTACGTACCTTTGAATAGATGACAATGTGATTCTTGGGTCATCGTCACCAATACGGTTTGGCTGACCTTTTCTGCATTGTAGTGGGTCATTTATGTCGTATTCCCTCCGTGTTTCAGGGGCTTGATATTTTTCCCTGAACTCCAAAATCTTTAAAAGTTTTTCCTTTTGTTTCTAAACATATAATTACATAAAATGTATAGGTACATATAACTATAGGTAATTTAATAAAAATAATAATTAAAATATTTACAATAATGAATTCTATTAATTCAGTTAATCTTGCCTCTACAATTTTTTTTAAAATATGTAATTGTAAAAAAATTCATCAATTGTGACTTAGTTGTGAATTAGTACGATAGGGTACCTAACACATTTGGGCACAAGACACGAGCATCACAACTGATAGTATTCAAAATTTTACTTGTATTTCAAATTTAAAATCACTCACTGAATTAAATCATGTACCTATTTTTTTAACCCTAAATTTATACGTTTCAAGTCAAAACTGAACCCTAGTAAAAGTATTATAGCAGCGTTTTACTCATGCTTATAAAAGTATTATACTTTAATCCGGTACGTCTGTTTACGTTTAGTATCATAGATATAACCTATTGATATTTTTGCATATAACCATAGTATAAGATTTTATGATTTAATCGGTATTATTGTTCCAAAAACTTGAAATAATTTTAATAGAATTTATATTTTATTTGTATTCTGTCAGTTTAATTTGTAAAATTAATTTACGTTATTTTGTTAACAATTATATATTATTCAAACATGATATGATGGGTTGTGATTTTCATAAGCGTTATACCATAAGTAAACATTATTATAATACTCTGGAATATTTCTCGTGGGACTTGGAAAATAAAAACAAAGTATTTATTCATACGTATGTATTGCGAAATAACGATAACCGTTTTTCTATAGCTTATAGAATATAATCTATAATATATATATTATATCCTATAGGTATCCTTATAGGTATTATAAAGGAGTTAAATATCATCTATTTAGAATGAAATTTTACATAATTTATAAATACATTTTTTTGAACACGAAAAGTTTAATAGATGTTTTTATAATGTCATAATATAATAAATATATCTGAAAAAAACTTAAAATATTGTATATAAATGACATGGTTACTTTTTTATTTTGTTCGTCTAGTTGTAACGATGTGGCGCAATCTTGTAGTAATTTGTTTGAATAAGCTCGGTGTTTTGCTTGTTCTTGGTCTCGAAGTAATTTCTTTTCTTGGATTTGTTTATCAAGGGCTTCTTTATCGATCTAATTGCAAATAAAATGTATATAATTTATTATTCAATAATCATATTAGTGCAAGTGACTACCGATATAAGATTAATGTTAAAAATAAATGAACTAAGATGTATCTACCTATATAATATATAGTGGAACCTCGGTATCTCAAAGTCTTAAGCCCTTAAGGGATAAAAAAAAATCAACATATAAAAATGTCGAGTTACCTAAGTAATTTAAAATATTATGTATTATGTAAAATAATATTCAATATACAGAAACTTCAAGATAATGAAGTTTTTGATACCGGGTTCCACTAAAATTAGTAGGTAACTTACACCAATAATTCCAGTAGCTGGATTGGAAATTCGTTTTTTTCGTTCTTCGTCAAAAATTCTCGCTTTCAAATGTTTAGCCACTTCTGCATGATCTTTTGCCAATGGTTTTCTTATATCTGATATATTTTTAAACATTATAATCAGTATAGATATTTTGAGTAAAAATAAGTAGGTAGATACAGTTTTTATTCTTAACGAACAAATACAATAACTATTTTGTGGGCAAATAAACACAAATCGTCGACTTGGCAACACAAAAACGTAGAGGTATATGAACTAACTATTCGACATAACGACAAGTCTCATATTAAATGTTTACTTATTGATATTATTGTTTCCTAATAATATCAATTTTTCTTTTTTTTATGTATTTAGATAAAGTTAAGAGAGGTAAACATGAAAAAAGTTTTACATTGAAACGACTACAAGTTTTTCGTCAATGCTTAGCACAATTGAGTAGTAGGGAGATCATATGATCTATTTATCTATGCTTGACAGTACCCCCTCCCCCTTACCAAGAGGTGGCATGTACGGTATTCACTCCCAGTGGAGTGGGAACTAGTTGGAAGCCAGATGACGCAATCGGATGACAGCACGGGGAAATGTTGATCACGTAGAATCACACAAATTTTTTGCACTTTGCTATGAATCGAACTGTTGACTGTGTAAGTCGTAGTCAACCACGTGACCACTGCGCCACTCCGACCCCCAATAATATTGTTACGTACCCTATACATATATCAATATATAGTGCACGTATTCGGTGGTGTGGCTAAGTAATTAAGTAGGCAATTACTATAAGACATCATTCCGAGGTCATTGCATAGAGCGTAGTGAACACCGGATTAGACAATTAAGCTATAAAAGTGTTGTCACACGTCTCTTCTTAGAAAAGTCTCTATACTATTGGGACAGGATACGGATCGACCAGAATAACAAATTATGCTACGAGACCCAAATTCTATCCTTGTGCGAACATTCGCTACCACTACGACCACCCACTCTTAAAGTATACGAGCATATATAAGGGAGCCCATGACAAGAGCTCATCAGACGGTTATAGACGGTTATAGAGAGCTAGAGACGAGTAGAAATAGACAAGACATTTGGAGGCCGGTCGTAACACCACTCACAGTCTTAGTCTATCAAGTTTCAGAGGCAGGTCGTAACACCACTCACCACTCTCTCACGCTTTAATATTGTATTTTTGTATTAAATATATGTTAATAAACACACATTATATCTATATACATCACGTCTTCATTTCCTGAGTTGATATATATATCGACACGAGTTGGGACGCAACAATTCTGTGAAATTTAAAATCATAATTTCTCTAGTACCCGCATAATATGTATCAGTTAGGTACTTATTTATTTTATTGAAATTGTATATGTACGCCCCCCCCCCACCACCACACACATTGGAATTCGCAAATTTTTTTTACAAATAATTAGTATGTAATTCGTATGTATTTGCATGCTCACTTTGTAATTTGCATGCGTAACTTTGTTAAATGGTGACATGCCATGATTGTGATAATAATATTGTTATCGGTGTGGCACTATCTGATTTATTATTTATATATAAAAAGAAGATCTCTACTTTATAAATAGTATTGTTATTTTTGCTCTATTATGTGTGTTTTGATGTTTTGGACGTCTCGCCTATTTTTAGTCACCAATATTATTAATATCTTTATCTTTCAAACATTGTTGAGGATTATCCATGATGATATCATTATTTGGAACTCATGTTTAGAATACTCGTTATTTTTGACATCATTGATTTAAATCGTTGTTATTTTTTGTCGTGTCAGTGATTAGTATGTGGAGGACTGCGTGTTATATTATTATTTAGACTTTTATCATATAAAGGTTTATGTTATTATTTACGTAACTCGTATTATTAAGATTTTGGAAAATTTGCATAAGGTAAGTCTGTTACAGGGACGTAGCCAGGATTTTATTTCGGAGGGGGTCAAACCAAAAAAAAATAATAATAATAACTAATTTTAACTATTCTATTAATAATCAATCAAAAATCAAATTCCTAATGACTTACTAGTTACTATATTATGCTAGCTATGTTATGTACATATTGTAAAAAAAGTATCGTATAAATAAAAAAAATGTAGGTATAAATATAACATAGATATAATAAAATGTATAATAATAATTTTCTTTTTGATCTACATAACGGACACACATAGATGTTGTGTCAGTATACCAGTTGCTCAGTACCAGATACATCTAAAGTTTCATCACAAAGAATTGAAAAGCAACCGGCTTTATTTATTTTAGTTACAATATTTTTTCGAATAAGTTGGCAACAAATGTCTATTATTTAATTTTGAATAGATGGGCTTAGATAAGTAGAGTTTTTATTACTATTTATTAAATGATTTTTTAAATTTTCATCGCCAAAATTTGCTCGAAAACGAAGTAAAGCACGAAATTTACCGTCTTTTTTTGGTGGTTTTGAAAAATTTAATGGTCCACTGTCATCATTACCTCTTAGAGAAAGTTCTTGTTCACTACAAAAAATAATTGTTTCTATTATTGGAATTAATGCGGCAAAATTAATATATTTTGCTCTAAATTGTATACACGATACGATTACTGATTAGTATAACAATAAAAGATAAAGTTTACGATCTATTCAGTTGATAAAGGACAATCATGATTATTATATTACAAATCTATCTTAACTTAGGTACTAATTAGTACTGTGTCATTTCTTATCAACATGGTTATTATAGAGTTTATAGTTTATACGATTATACGTGGGTTTATCGTCATCTACCTCATAACCAGCTATTTGGTATACGTATAAAAAAATTTCGTCGATGACATTTCGGGGGGGGGAGGGGGGGGGGGGTCCAGACCTAACCTAACCTAACCTAAATGATAACTGATTTTAACTTAAATAGTTAAATGTTGATATTATGCTATACATATATTATTGGTTTATTGCTTACAGCTGATGATATTCGCCATTAACAATCCGTGATTTATATTTGAACACGGCATATTGTATAAAAAATTGATTTAAATTAACAGAGTTTATAAATTATAAGTTAGCAACAAGTACCTAGAAAGTTATTAATTTTCTAGTGCTAAATATAACTAATATAGTAATATACCATCAACTTTTATATTATATAACATTTAACATATTATTGTTTATAAAGGTTATAAGTTATAACATATTATAATTTATTTTAGTAAAAACTATAAGGCTTATTAAGTTCTGAATGTTTATAATTGTCCTGATCTTATTACAAGTCTAATATAGTCGTTATTGATTGATAAAACCCGTATATGAGTGGTTAAACTAAAACCTAGGTATACGACTATATGATTAAACAAAAACCTTAGTTAATAATTTGTTTTTAAAACCAAAATCAAACCTTAAGACTTGAGACTAAACCAATGAGCAAACCGTTAATTTAAATGAACTGGTTTTAAAAACCAAAAAATCCAAATTGGTTTTGGTTTCCATCACTGGCTGACACCAGTGTTTTTGTAATGGATTTTGTAGTGTTTGGGGGGTTGTACAAATTAGAATTTTGTGGTTACAAATCTGTACAAATGATTTAACAATCGTTGACGCAGATTTCGGGTCAAATATCTGATATGCGGGTGCCAGCGTAACGTAGCTTGCAGCCGGTAGGTAATAATTGTATTTTTATACGAGCCGACAGGCGAAGGGAGCACTAGGTATATACTTATATTAGGCACTCTAACAGTTAAGGCTACGGCATGTATAATACAATTTAAATCATCAACAGGAACTTCAAAATAGAGTAAACTGATTGAATAAAGTCTAGGTTTATTTAAAATTATTCTTAACAGATTAAAGTTAATTATTTATGAAACCATTTAATGATAATATGATCCGTGGAGAGAGGTGTTGTTTTAAAATCTATATACCTACACCCCGAACATATAGTTAATTATCTATTGAGCTAGAGAAATGGAAATAATATTCTAATATTATTACTTATGAGTTTAACTGTTTAAGATTGATTTTTAGATAACATTTTTTACGAGGAATCAGTGTTCGGAACGTTCACTAAAAAAATGAACTCGTTCACGTTCACGTTCAGTCGTTAAAAAAGGAACTCGTTCAAGTTCACGTTCGTGTTTTTTTAAACGAACGCTTTCACGTTCACGTTCTTTTAAAAAACGAACGCGTTCATTGGGTCGCGTTCATTTAATTTTTTTTTTTATGAATCGTTAGCCTGCAGTCAATATAAAAATTAAAAACCCATAAACGTATATCTATTATACCATAATAGATATACACTTTACCTATTCATGATAAACCGATTAGGTTTATTACAAATTCATGGAAATCATAACATTATTGTTGTATTTCTAGCCGGGGACACTGGAATTTCACGTATTTAATTTATATATTTTGCAATTAAACAAATATTGTAGGAATTATAATGGGAAAAATGAAAATATTATTATTATAATATAATTAATTATTTTATACATAATATAATATTTATTAAATGGTAAATAAATTGAACGTCTTAAAAATTGATCAAATTCATTAAAAATATAAACGTCGTTCACGTTCACGTTCTATTAGCAAAAAACGAGTGACGTTCATGTATCGTTCACTACATATGAACGTGAACGCGTGAACGTGCGTTCATGAACGACGTTCTTTCCAAACACTGCGAGGAATAGATGATGTTTCACCCTCGTTTGTTGTTGCTATCTTACTAACGCATAACATGGCAAACTTTACGTTAAGAAGAACTCGTTTTACTGTGTTATTTTTAATATTAAGTGAATTAAGTAAGTGAATTTACCTATTATCAAACTTAAAGATAATAATATTATCCAGGCCCTAGATTTTTGGGTATCCCAATTGGTTACTTTTTGATATTTCAAATTTGAAGCATGTTTAAAATTTTAATTAGACACAGAGTATATGTACATAATATCAGCTAATAATTAATCTAGCTAAAATAAATGAAAAAAAATCTTTTCTAAATACTATATAGGTATAATACTTATATTTTGATTGAAATGCATATTTTAGATTCTGAGTGGTACAAGAAACTTATGATATTATAATAATGAAGTGTCTCTATAAAATAAGATATAAAAAAATACTTTGATCTTCAGCTTTGAGGTTAGTTTCTTATAGTCTATAGAACATTGTATCTAGTTGGTACTTTTAACAGGTCAAAATTGAAAATCCATAAAATGATATAAAATTATAGGGAAAAACAAAAACAAAAAAGGTGGTCAAGTGGGTAGACTTTGCTGTACAGTAGGTTACAAGTGGTTTACTGTAATGGATGGTGTTAAATTTGAATTCAATGATATAATAGCATTCTATAACTACGTAAACGCCGGAAACGATTCTGAACGAAGACGGTCGTCTACGATAACAATAGTACTAAGTATATTTGATGATATTATTGTAAATAAAGTAATTTATTTACCTATTTACGTGGACCTTGTCTTAAATTTTCAATCAAAAGCAATGAAAGTTGAACATTTTATACATTTTTAAATTTTAAATTTGGTAAATTTTGTCAAAATTCGAACTTTGAATGCTTTAAAAAATATTAGGACTATGTATTTTTAATATTTTTCAACTTTCGTTGTAACAATATATTAGGAGCCTTGTATTAAATTTTAGAAATTTTTCACCTAACGAATAACATTTTATTGACATTTATAGAAAAAAAAAAAAAAAAAAATTTGAGTCTGAAAATGTCCGTGAACCGCTCAAAACAAACATATTTTGAAAATTTTTATCGCATATAGAAAATACTTGTTTAAATATTCAGTAAAAATTTAATGTATCTACGGTCATTTGTTTTAGAGTCACACCAAAACCCAAAATGGATGTTGTCAAAAACTCATTTTGCGTAAAAATTACCGGTTTTCCTTCATTTTTATTTTGTTTTCCCCGGCGCTTTTGAAAATTACTAGGAATTTTTAACTTTGAACCGCCAAAGTACCAATTAGATTCACTTTCCTAATAGAAAAAAATGATGTTGAAGAAAATCTAAGCATTTTTACTATCCTAAAAGATGATGACGCAGACACAAATCTTATATAATAAAACGCTAACCGTGTGGCGCCCCCTAGCTATAGTGGAACGTTGGAACGGAAAACCAAACCCTTGGAGCAAACGCTCAAACGCCGCTCCTTATCGCCGCGCCTTATCACTTTTTGCTGCCGTTTTTCCGATTTCCGATTTTTTTTCCGAAATATCGACTTTTACCCGTTTTTCGGACCTCCCGGCTCTCCGTTCTCGCATCATTCGCCTTCCCCGCCTCATTTAACGGCCTCCGGTACGTGCGCTTTTTTCGTCACGACCGTTTCTCCGCGGAGATCGCGCGAAAACCGACGCGCCGTCGTCGCGCTTTTCGTTCGAAAAATCGACTTTTACCCGTTTTTTGGACGTCCCACCTCCCCGTTCTCGCCTCATTCGGAATCCCCGCTAAATTTACCGACGGCGCCCGCCCCTACTTCGTTCCCGGCGAGTGCCGCGGGCGAGTAAAATCGACGAAAAGAGCCGCCGTAGCGTTTGCGATTCTCCTCGGCGGCGGCGAGACGCCTTAAGAGGCAGAGATTTCACACCAGTTCTCAACTCGATAGGTAGGTAGGTAGGATTAGGGCGTTAGGCAGGTTCCCCGGCGGTGGAGCGTTCGATACTGACCGCGGCGGCGGATTTGTGTAAATTTGCGGCGGCCGTGTTAATTCGAAATCCTTTTTTTTCGATTTTTTTTCGATTCTAAAAGTTTTTATTTATACAAATAATAAAGTATTGTTACTCTGATTAAAGAAAAAACACTCGACTTATATTTTTAAATATTCATTTGTTTGTTGTTCTTATATCTTTCTTATACTATTAAAATAATGGTTAAATGTTTTTGATTTTAATGTTACATAATTAATGCATACAAATACTGCTACAGATTCTAAATAATACAATATTAATAAACAAAATAGAACTTTATGTACCTATATATTTAATTTAAGTCTGAAAATTAAATCGTATAATGATACTATTTGATATAACTTATATAGGTAGAGTATTATATGGAACAAACTATTTATTTTAAATAATAAATTAGGTAACACTTGATTTTATTATCTACACCTATACTGTTTAACATGGGCTGGATTATATGGGATAGTTCTATAATATATACTTGAATAGACACGATAGTAATATAACGCACCTACAAGTATACTCTATGTAATACTAAATATATTACGGTTTTTAGGTGAGATGATTGTTTGAGGTAATGTAATCTGGTAATTTCAATTTTATGTATGATACAAAACTGCTGCAGATACTATATAATACAATAATAATTTATTATAAACTAATAGATCTTCATGTATTTAATTAAATTCTGGCAGTTAAATTTTATAATGATATCGCTATACTATTTGATGAACTAGGTTTATACTATGACTATACTATAGGTAGATAGGTTTTATTCATCGTGAGCATAAAATCAAGTTAATTAATAGACAATTGATAAATTACTATATATAATTGACATCCACAGCTATTTATCAACGCATCTAAGTCAGACAAGGGCTCGATTATGTGGTTAGATAGTAATAAATATATAACATACTATGTAGTAAGTACTCGATATATTACAGTTTATATGAATTTAGTGTAGCATACAAATACTGCTACAGATTCTAAATAATTTATAATACAATATTAATAAACAAAATAGAACTTTATGTACCTATATTTAATTAAAGTCTGAAAATTAAATTGTATAATGATACTATTTGACATAACTTATATAGGTAGAGTATTATATGGAACAAACTATTTATTTTAAATAATAAATTAGGTAACACTTGATTTTATTATCTACACCTATACTGTTTAACATGGGCTGCATTATATGCAATAGTTCTCTAATATATACTACTTGACTAGACACGATAGTTATATAAGACACCTACAAGTATACTCTATGTAGTACTAAATATATTACAGTTTTTAGGTGAGATGATTGTTTGAGGTAATGTAATCTGGTAATTTAAATTTTATGTATGATACAAAACTGCTGCAGATACTATATACCGAATACAATAATAATTGATTATAAACTAATAGATCTTCATGTATTTAATTAAATT
>JANEHU010004036.1:0-19023 GCA_027563435.1 Nasonovia ribisnigri | reverse complement strand
ACACGCCCGGTGCACGGTCTGGTCGGATTGCCTACCTGACTATCTACTTGCATACGAGCGACTTAGACTCCCACTGCATCTGATCCACCGCAAGCGGATTGTCCGTTCGGGAATCGACTTTCTCCCGAGATGACTGATAGCTAGACACTCAAACTCAGAATCCGAATTCCCGATTTCAACACACACACTCGAGAACCGGACATACACGTCTTCGGATTGCCCGATTGTCGTACGATCGACTTGAATCGCCGGTCGATTTTCAGCGGCCGTGACTTACGACTAGACATTCTTCCGCGTTCAAAAATTACCGCCAGACCAGTGCTGCCAACGCGACGATACCCGACGACCCCGCGTTCCCGCCGCAGGCCTGATCGAAAAACCCAGCATCGCCCGAGGTGAATCGACAAAGAGCACCACCGCCCACACAGTCTTTCCGCCGCAGGCGGGATGACAAACGACCGAAGTCTAGTCTTATATAATAAAATGCTAATAACGCTATAAGATCCGCGGGGGGCGCTGACGGCACTCCGCGTTTCTTCCATGACGACCAATCGTAATACTTCTCGCGCGTTAGCTATTTCACGTCGCCGCTCGCTTATCTCCCTCGATTTTCGTTATTTTCGTTATCGATTGACGTGAATATTTTCGAATATTACTTTTCCCGAGTTATATTCCGTACGTATTCCTTTAATAAAAAACTGCGTATGCGAATTGTTCATTTATGGCATATGGCATTTATTATTATTATTATTATTATTCATCTTCGATATTTCCGTGTGTAATAAAATATAACGCAAAATTGAGAAACGGTTCGAGTGTTCGAGATTCAAAAATTCAAAAAAACTGTTTTTACAACTACATAATAATTGTTTTTATATCAGCGTTTTAAACCTATCTTCTTAAATGTTGTGTTCGCTTTAATAAATTATCATGCATTTTAATTTTATTGTTGTTATATATTAAGTAAATTAATTCGATTCCGGACTTTGTGGAAGTTGCAATTAATCAGCATTTCAACAATATTAAAAATGTAAGTAGTTAAAATGCACGGATTGAATAGACATTTTTCACGAGTATTGCAGTACATTTTTACAGAATTCAAACTTCATTGTATTTAAAATGCATGTAGGAAAAAATGTAGTAATTAATGAGTACATTTTGAAAATTACATTTTTTTTTTTACTTTAGTAGTACGACCATACATGTTGTCTTCAGTATTATTCAACCCATATGTGAAACGCAAAATTCAGAAACGGTTCAAGTGCTCGAGATTCAAATCTTTTTTTTTGCATTTTTTTTTTTCAAAATTTTTTCTTGGCATTACTACTAAATAATAATTGTTTTTATTTATAATATGAATATAATTTTTTTATTTTTTTATTTATTTATCACTGTTTAAACCTATCTTTCTAAAACGTTATTATTATATTTGCTTTAATAAATTGTAAATGTTACTATTACTATTATATGCATATACATATTATAATATATCCTTAGCAATGTAATAATTGTTTAATTTAATAATAATAATAATTTAAAAATTAACCTACCTAGGCAAATGTAATGTACAAAAAATATAGGTACATTACACTGTTATGATAATGTACATACATTCATTATAATTATTTAAAATATGTACATCAATTATATTAAAAATATACATAATATATATATATAAGTAGTTTGAATGCACGAATTGGATAGACATTTTGCAGTACATTTATTTAAAAGCTAAGAGTTTTAATAAGAGCTTGGTGTGTCGATTGTTAAGACAATGTCGTTACACACATAACAATGTAAGTACATGTAAAAAGACTACAATATATAAATTCAATAAATTTAAATTTCTTAAAACATACATATAAAGTTATACGGTAGCGGTGTCGTATGCTATCTACGCACTGAATGTTATCTACACATTGCTATTTACGTATAAATTATGTCGTATGCTATTTACTTCGTTTTAAACCGGAGCACTTCATAAATAAATGAAGATTGTCAATGAATGTTCTTAATTAAAGTTGAAAAGTATTTTTCATAATGTTTCGAACGTATTTGTTGTGTTTATGGAGCGCCACCATTCTTCTTTAAGCTGCCTTTCCAACAAATTAGTGGAAAATTAAATTAAATTAAATTTTTTTTATTAAAAATGTAAGTAGTTAAAATGCTCGGATTGAATAGACATTTTTCACGAGTATTGCAGTACATTAACTATTATAGCTAAGAGTTTTAGTAGGAGATTGGTGTGTCAATGTCGTTTATGAATTACTTCAATTCATACCTCATACCTGTACTAACCTTTACATTGGCTTACACATATTTTTTTTTTTATTTTTGCAAAACAAGAAAAAGAAAACTATATATATATATATATATTATAATAAATTAATTAAATGGTGTAGTTGTGCTTAAAATATTGTTTTTATTATGTCGTTGGCATACAAAAATGTATTATACATATTAGAATTTAAACTTCATTGTATTTAAAATGCATGTAGGAAAAAATGTAGTAAATAAAATGAGTAATGAGTACATTTTAAAAATTACATTTTTTTTTTTACTTTAGTAGTACGACCATACATGTTGTCTTCAGTATTATTCAATAACCCATATGTGAAACGCAAAATTCAGAAACGGTTCAAGTGCTCGAGATTCAAATCTGTTTTTTTGCATTTTTTTTTTTCAAAATTTTTTCTTGGCATTACTACTAAATCGTCAGGTCGTCTATCAAATACAACTCTTTGTGGCGCAACTTGGAACAGTTCAATTTGACGCGGAACATGCGCGCCGATAACGACGCTGACTTCGCAACATGGTTGCTTCAGCTCGGGAGCGGCCAATTGTCAGCGGTCGACGGTGTTCAGGACACCGTTGAAATACCCCGGTAAATGGTATGTGAAGTCGCTAATTTGATTGATTTTGTTTTTCCGCAGCGAATGTCGTTGGCTAACGTCAACGAGTTTGCTCGGAAAATAATTTTATGTCCCAGGAACGACGAATGTAGGCAGGTCAATCGTACGGTGTTACAACGCATTGACGGAGACCACCGAACCTACACATCCATAGACACTGTGGTGGTCGACGACCCCGACGAAGTGGCCAATTATCCTACAGAGTTTCTCAACACTCTGGAACCAGACGGACTGCCACCGTACAACTTAACGCTAAAGGTCGGTTCTATTGTCATGTTGCTTAGGAACCTAGATTCTAAGAGACGTCTTTGCAATGGTACACGGTTAGTTGTTACTGAACTGCGACGATACAACTTCAAAGCGAGGATGTTGTCTGGTGGTGCACAGGAAGATATAGTCATACCTGTGGTACCGCTCACGTCGAGTGGTGAAGATGACCTGCCCATTATAATGCGACGAGTGCAATTTCCCGTACGTTTGTCATTTGCTATGACCATTAATAAGTCGCAGGGACAAAAGTTTGATAGAGTTGGATTGCTCCTGCCATCACCGGTATTCACGCACGGGTAACTGTACCTATGTAGCGTTTTCCCGAGTGAGGGACTCTCAATCTATTAGAGTTGGTATGTACGGTAATGACCGTGGTAGATTCGTCACAAAGAACATTGTGTACAGAGAAGTTCTACAAGCGATATAACAGTACGTTGAAGTCTACAAGAACTTTATAAACATCGAATCCGATCTGTGTGATACAAGTCTGTGTGACACATGGTTTATAAGCAGTCGTAAGTACGACTCGAGGAGGAGAGAAAGTTCGACGACCTCCACGTGGTTCTCTCTGGATGCGGATTTTGTAATGAATACGGAACTGATGTCGAACATAACAGGATGCAACTCACACACCAGGTGGTAAATTATTTAGAATTATTTATGTACTCAACGGTATATTAGCAGATAATTGTATATTATAATTGTATTGTTTCAGAAAAATTATACTAGAAATGACTCCATCAACGCAGGTGTAACAAAAACCCAATGAAAACACTCATCGTTGGACTACTGCTAAGGACATTGAGAAAGTTTTACAACCTCCACGTGCTTCTCTCATGGTGCAGATTTTGTAATGTATTTGTATCAAACATCAAACATGCATTTAAACAGGCTGCGACTCACACGCTGGTGGTAAATTATTTAGAATTATTTATTTACTCAAATATATATGAACAGATAATTGTATATATTTGTATTGTTTCAGAAAGATTATACTGGAAATGACTCCATCAACGCAGGTGTAACAAAAACCCCATGAACAGACTCAACGTTGTATCAATACTGATTACTAATTTGTAACTAAACCATACTCTGTTAATCATAAAAGTTCCTACAGCTAACACTTAATTATTATTCTTTGTAAATTTGTAACTGATGTAGCACATGCATATATATATATTTGTATATATATACATTTAAATTGATTAATAGTAAGTTTCATACACAAATTATTATAATTTCAAAAACACATACCTACCATGACCAGTGTTTCTAACTTATTTTCAATTTTGTTGTATGTATAATATGTTTGATTTCTATGTATTGCAGTACACAAATTAATAAAAAACTTTAAATATCATTACACTACACTATGTATATTTGTATTAGTATTGTTTAACAATATTTCTGGTCACTTAAGGAAATATGACTAAAAATTGTGCCACCGTTATTGATTTTCATTGTAATAATATTATGTGAGTACTGATTATTAGGTATCTAATACCTTATCTAATACCTTAATTTTAATTTATCTAATACCTTAAATTACTATAAGAATTGCAATAATAAGTACAGCGTTTAATTTATGTATTTTGATATTCTTCAAAATATAACATGATACATTTAATTTATGTTTTATAGGCTACACATATATGCATTTAACTGTACTTAATAAGTACTTATGAACAATATAATAATTTCATACACCACACCTACAGGTACCTGTATAAGTAATTTAGAGCATTTAATTAGTTTCATGGTACGTTTTTCACTTGGTATGCATAGGTTGTTCACAACCATACACCTATTAGTGTTTTATACCAGATGAGAAAAGACCGCAAGACACTCAAAGTCACAGTTTTCGGATTGCATTCCTCATTGTGTTACCCGACCGTTGCACGTCGTCCGCTATCCGACGAAGTCGGATTGCCTACCTGGCAGAGTACGCCCAAAGTAAAGCCGGGTGACTGACTTCCTAGACACTCAAAATTGCGGCAGCTATATGAATTAATTTCTTTTTGAATTTCCGGCGGAACGATTTTCACTATACAACCACGACTATATTCGCGACGTCGCTCCCTTATCTCTCTCTTACCATTATCACTTTTCGTGTTTTCGCGCGGATTTTTTCATTATTATATATATTATATTAGAAACTTTATTTTCTTCCTTCAATTATACATACGCACATCATGCATCCAATCCGCCATACGCAGATGCCCTATGCCGCAAAGATTTGCATACGGCGATGATTGATAGCTAGACGTTCGATTACAATTATTCTTATTTCCTAATTTCTTATACCCAGTCAAAACAGAACCGGGCATACGGCGGGACACGGTATTATACCAGACGACAAAAGACCGCTAGACACTCACAGTCACAGTTTTCAGTACGACTCAATTTTTTTTCAAATTTCCGGTGAAACGTTTTTCACTCGACCACCTCGAAGGCGCCGGAGGCGGCTTCCACAACGACCGGAATCGAGTCACACGTACAGCTAGTATATAAATAAAATATAATAATAAATATTAATATAATAATAATAAAAAGCTTGTTGAAAATAAACGAGAAACAAATAAATTAATGAAAAAAAAAAAGGAAATTATAATTAATTATTTTTTATTTGACGAAGTTGATTGTATAATCGCGACAATCCTTCTAGAATACTTTGGTTGCATTTGTAAATAATATATACAAAATGCTTATGGTCATCTATAATTTCATTTTTTTTATTAATTAATTTTTTTATTTTTATATTAATAGTTTTAATTGTTTTAAGAAATTCTTTTTCTGCTTGATCTTGTGCTCTCTCGTTGTCTATTGATTGCTGTTTAATATTCTTATTTCGCTGATGGTAAATAATTTTGATTCCATTTTTTTTTTGTTTTTTTTTTTGTTTTTTTTTTTTTAAATCTGTAAAATGCATAACACTTGTATACTAACTGGTAGTAATAAAATAATGCGTACCACCATTAAAAATAATAATTTATTTCATAAAGCGTATAAAGCTGGATTTTTAAAAAAACAGATAGTTAATTTAATTAGATAAAAATGTATAAATATAATATTAGATGAAAAAATATAACAATTACGATAAAATACATGTGGATAACTATATATATAACCTTTTATTAAATGACATAAATGTAATTACTAATTAATATTTAAACATATGCATAATACTATATAAACAATTTTTTTAAAAAATCTGGCTTTGATTTTAATCGACTGTACATAAGTTCTGTAACTGTTCATTTAACGATTCAATGTGCATATGAAAATTATTTAAACATTTCCAGTAGTCTGTACAGCTAGACTGATGAAATCTAAGAATTTTTTCTTTTTCTTCTTTTAAAAAAAGCAATTTATCTTTTAACTCATTAACATTAATTTTATTTGGAGAAGTACTTATTCTAATTAAAAACAATTCATATTTTATGTTTTTAACATTTTTTTATTCTGTTTTAGTTTCCATCTTCTATCAAGTTGACTTTTTAAATCTGATTCTGTGTAAGATTCAATCATGTTTTTATAATATTGAATTTGATTTAAAATCTGGTTATATGAATTCATTGTCTGAAAATGTTTTACTATTAGAGCTAATACATATTATTCAAATATATTATAGAAAGATTTTTTTTCAAGTCTATTAATTAAAAAAAAAAAAAGATATTACATAAGCTAACATTTTTTATGATAATTATGACTATTTAAAAACCATGTTTTTAGCTATAGGTATAATATACATTATGATGAAACATGATAATAATAATAATAAAATATTTTAGTTAACCAACTTTCTGAATTAAAAAAAGGTTTGAAAAAATAAATTATAAAAACTGAATAAATTTTATTTTATTTTCCCATATAATTATTATTCGTATCACATACCTAAACGTTTATAATACTTAACCTAACCGGACGGATGATAAGAGGATAGTACTTGAAAACAAAATTAATACCTTGGCTCATGGACATTGCAGTTTAGAGTGAGCTGAGCTGAATATCTATTATATACCATATTTTAACCAATTATGTAATTCTATGTTTCAGTCAAGAAGAAGAGTCTGATACGAACACGGAGTCTTTATCAAAATATTTTTTTTTTTATTATTATTTAAACTGTATACAATATAATTCAATCCTGTATAATGTAATTCAAAACTGTATATAATGTAAACTATACGTAAAACTGTTTATAATGTAAACTATACGTAAAACTGTTTATAATGTAAACTATATGTAAATTTGTATATAATGTAAAATATAATTTATACATAGCGGGAAAACAAAGTCTTAAACATTATTAACATACCATTTTTTTAATGCTAATGCTTTATTCAATGTATATTGTAGTGGATTAAAATCTTTATGAAAAATACAGCATGGTAGTGATTGTCCAGTTAATGAACAAATCCGAGGACATTCAAAGAGTTCCAAGTCGTAGACGGTGGCGTGTGACATAAACTCGATGATGATCCGTTGTTTCTGCAAACCTTTAATGTAAATTCTATCGAATTTGATCGATTGGAATATTTTATGTATTTCTTCGTATCCACATCACCATAATCCGGAGATAAACCGTGATGCAGCCTTTGCAGCCAACTGTTTACACTTCGATTTTTTCATCTTGTTTTAAATTTGTATTTTTAAATATCCAGTGTTGATTGTAGGATGTCTCAGTGTCTACTATAGACATTTCTTTAATAAACCACTCGTTGTTGACTCCGACAACGCACTGAACGTCTAAGATAGCCGATGACATGTTTGCAGATTAATAATAATAATTTTCTGTACCGAACAGATTCACTTCTGAACTACCACTGGAACTATATTTTAATATCATTCTTATTTATCCATGAATTATGAGAATCGTCAAATCCCACCCACTTGACATATATCTTATTCCTCTTCTTTCATACAATTTTTCAATCAAATAATCATTAGGATAATTTGTTTAAGATATCTCTTCGTTTTAAAAACAACCAGCTATTGGCTAACCATTATAATCATGTAGGTAACTGATAAGTTGGCGGTATTGTTTTGTTTATTTTTACTATTGTGAATATTTCTGTTGACCAATTGGGTAAAAATCCTTTTGTAAAAACTCCTTTGTGAGTGCTTATTCGAACTTTATCCAACGCGAAATTTTACTTTTCTGTTAGTGATTGTATGTTGTTTCAAAGTCACTAGTGAAGGATTTTCCTCTGCCTGCACCGGTGTCATTCCAATCGTTCTATGTTTTGTGTCGTTGTAATTATCTATCAACATGGGTAAAATAGATATCCATTTATGTGAGCCCCGAGCAATAAACTCTCTATACATGTTTGTTTTCAAAGTTCGATTAAACCTTTCAACAAAACAGGCTTTTGTCTTAGAATAGGTGCTATACTTTTTTTTATTTTGTCATCAACTTATCAAATTTTAAATTATAAAATTCTTTTCCATTATCTACTTGTAGAAGTTTGGGTGATCTACCAATAAGTATCGTAGACATAGCCTTGCTCACCTCACCACCCGTTTTTGTTTTCAATGGTATAGTCCAGGTGAACTTTGTAAAACAATCAATCACACAGAGGATATAATTATATCCATTGTTTTTCTTTGAAAGTGGTATCATCTCAACCAAGTCTGCCTGCCATAAATCGTTTTTTCCGTACACGTTTACTCTTCGTCTTGTATAATTTTTCCTAGCTGGTCTGTGAAGTTCGATCGCTATATCACGTTTAGACATACAATTTATCTTTTTGATCTTCTTCTAGTTTTCGAAAAATCCCGGTCTGATTATCGGAAGCTAAATGTAGGTTATCATTAATTGCGTTTGAAATTTCATCATCATTATCAGAAGTTTGTGACTTGTTATGTAATTTGTTCAGAGGTTCGATTATCAGTTTAAATGTTTGTGATACATTCGATTGAATATCAGCTTCACCTCTTTTTAATGCTTCAGATTGACGTTTAATGTTTTCCTTGGCAATAACTAATTCGTTCAACACTGTACTTTCACCTTCCATGGTTAAAAATGAACTATATTGTATTTTATATAACGACAAATATATCAAAACCGTGTCAATACCGCCCGTTGTCACGTTTGCAGTCCTTACTTATAACAACAAAATTAAATCTTCCCCTACTCCAACACAAAGTGCAAAACTCTTTAAACTCGGAATAACTCATATCACCCGAACAGTGTTCTGTGTAAAGATGTTTTAAATTATTCTCGTCTTGCTTGAATAATGTTATCATGTTGCTATTATCTCGAATAAGTTGTTTGGGTATTCGGGCGAACGATTGTGCTGGATAGAACACATCGATATTTTTATGTCTATAAAGCGTGAAGTAAGAGCGTATCATATTTTGATTTTCACATAAAATATCGTCAAACACAAAAACAGAATCTGGTAATGCTTTTTCTGGTGGAATAACCTCATCGTTTTCATGAAAAGTGAATAACTGCACGCCCTCTACATCTTTTAAAATATCACATAGCATTTTATATTTAGGTTGAACGAATGTTTTTGAGTATATATAAACGTTATGGAATCGTATTCCATTGATATTAGTCAATAAAGCATAAATCAAATTTGTTTTACCGCATCCCGAGAGGCCAACAACTAAAGCACGACAGGTATTTGGCAAAAGCTTTCCATGCCTCGATTCGAGATTCGTAGGCCGGTCGACATTTTCCACTGCGAGTTTTATTTCTTGGTCAACAAACTTCATTATAAATACTTGTGTAATCACTGCAATCTAACCATTACACGATGTCAACCGTTTGAAGAAACAACAAGAATAAATGTGAAGGTATAATTAACACTCTTATAAATAAATTACCATTTGAACTTCATTTGCCAGGTGATTATAAACAATATACATCATTCAATACATTTAATAAATATTCTAATCAACACGTTTAGGTTATCAGTACTGTGGGCCTGGTACAAAATTGAATAAACGATTAAATCGCGGTGATAAAGGTATCAAACCTCTAGATTTGACGTGTAAAGAACACGATATCGCTTATGATCGCAGTAACTATTTGGCAGACCGTCAGAAAGCAGATTATATATTAGAAAACCAAGCTTGGAATATATTCGAATCAAAAGACTCCAACTTAAAGGAAGAGGCAGCAACGTGGTTAGTCACTACGGGTATGAAGGCAAAACGAAAAATGGGCGCAGGATGTGGATTCAATGCTGCTGTTAAGGTGGCTAAAAATGTATTAAAGAAAAAATATTAAAGAAAAAAACCTGATTAAACTAACAAAAAAATGTTTTGCGGCAGCTAAAAAAATATTTGGTAAAAACGGCAAGAAAACTAGGGTACCTCGTGTCATACTTATACCGAAAACAGGTGGGATGTTACCGTTGATACCAATTTTTGCCGAATTATATGCACTAGGAGCGCTGACGGGTGGTATTGCTAATGTTGTAAAAACAGTTAGCGAATTCAATAGAAATTAATCTTCACATTTGGGTAGAGGATTATATCTCGCTCCTATTAAAGGTGGTTCGTATAAAATCGAGAAAGGTAAAGGGCTATATCTGGCTAAAGGTGGTTCATATAAAAGAAAGGGAGCCCATAAATCCTTAAAAAAAAAAACTGTAAAAAGGAAAAAAAACTAATACCTACGTTACCCAAAAGAGCGTTGTACGATTATGAAATTATAAAACACGCACGCTTAATGAAAATACCTCATTTCATCGGAGTGTTTTCTAGAGATAAGTTACCTTCACGTCCGAAGCATAAAGAATCGGCTGTAATTAATTTGGACGTTGAAAAAAGTACTGGAACTCATTGGATAGCGTATAAGAAAATCGGAAAACAACATACATACTACGATAGTTTTGGTAATCTACCTCCTCCATTAGAACTACAGTCATACCTCAGTGGATGCGCCATACAATATAATTACACTAGGCATCAACGTTATAATACATATAATTGCGGACATTTGTGTTTGAAATTTTTATCATGTACACGATAACATTAAATGGTAATTCCAGCGAAATGTCATGTGATATTTTTCCGCCATTAGAAGTACAAAACACATCGCAGCTGTGTCTGTTAAGCCTGCAAACAAATAACTCTATACCAAATTAGAACCAGATTGTAATTCAATAGGATTTCGTGATTCGCTTGGAAAATGTAAAACTGTAATTATACCCACGGGATCGTATGAAATAATTAACTTGGAGTCGATGATTCAAAAACTGTTACCGAATCATGTTACAATGTTTCAACTCAAGGCCGATGGTAGCACATTGAAATGCTCAATGACGTGTAGTCATGATATTGATTTCACTATTGAACAAAATATATCGAAAATATTAGGTTTTGAAAATAAAGTTTATTCTACCAAGAAAACGAATCTGAACGGATAGTCAACATAATGAAAGTTAACTGTATAAAAATTGATAGCAATCTAATTTCTGGTTCATTCAGTAATGGTATACCGAGCCAGACAATACACGAGTTCTTCGCTTCTTCACCGCCTGTAGGGTCTTTCGGGAACCATTGCAAATGAAAGTAAAGAAAAACTTAAAAAAGTAGCGATTGAACTGAGTAATATTATTTGGAAGATGCCCGTTATCAGGGTGAGTGACAAAGAAAAAATAAAACTATTAAAAGTATTAGACTCTCGTAAACCGCTTGCATGTGCGTTCAGAAATTGGGACTTGTATGAATACCCAGTTCTCCCACAGAACACTTCTCATTCATGGACTGTTAAATCAAGCAGTTTGCTCGAGAAACCTAGATTTGCATTAATTGGATTTCAAACAGATCAAAAAAATAATTTTTTTAATCCATCGGGACGGTTCGATCATTTTCTACCTGAAAAAACTGAAAGTACAAGATGACACGGAAGATTTCCATGCAGATTTCACAAACAACGTTACGGCTACATTGTACAAAGCGTATGCAGAATTCCAAAAATCATACTACGAAAGAGAATATAGCGAGCCTCTACTTTCAAAATACATTTTCCAGCAATTTGTACCAATCATAGTCGTGGATTTATCACGACAGAACGACAATGTAAAATCATCAACTGTAGATTTACGGATAGAGTTTGAAACAGAGAAAGCTATTCCAGCAAAGACTGCAGCATATTGCCTCATCTTACATGATCAAATCATAACTTATAGTCCATTTAATGGTGATGTAAGGAAATTGTAAATAAAAATGCTTTTTTTAAATATCACGTTGTTTCCTTTATTATTATCATTGACCATAATACGAAAATTATATAATTTCTTATTACAATAAAATATTACATAATCTACGGTTTATATATATGAAAAATTAGTATCTTAGTTTACGTCTTGCTCTTTCACGTGCTGCAAATGCCCTCGTCCACGGTCTCTTGACTTCCAACTAAAAAAAGAGATTTCTTTAGTATAAAATAATATGTAAAAATATATATTCGTATTACCTCAGTTTTGGACGATGAAGATAACCAGCCCCTAGCCAAATGTTTGCATGCTTTGAGCTTTAAATCTGCTATTAAACAAGTACCGGCAATGGGAATACGCTGTTTCAATTTCTTAACCTCGATATGGTTCAAATAATCTTCCACACCACTTATGTTTGTATTTTTAACTAATGGCATTTCTTTTCCGAGAAACATTGTAATTTTACATGCCTGATGTCATGCGGAGGACCGTGTGAGGATATTTTTCATCTGAATAACCTCTTGCATAGAATCACTCAATAGTCAATTCCAAGACCCTTGTAACATTTCCCCTAGTCAATTCCACCTTCTGGTTTTGCTGTAGACATTTAATTGACAGAATATTGTCACCATTGCATTCATCTATTGATATCAATTTGAACTCCTCCAACAGTACCTAAATGAGAAGGTTGTAAAAAGTTTAAGTTGTTGAGCAATACAATCAACGATTCATATAAGTTTACACTTATTTTCACGCATTGTGAATTGTTCGTTATACACACAACACAATTGAACAAAAAATCTGGATCCAGCCCAAGATTTATAAAAAAATTTTCATTCAAGAAAAAAGTCGAACAGTTGATAAGTTGACTAGCCATTATGATGGATTATACGCACAAATTTTCACTGCTTAAAGAGCGGGTTACGAATTGAAGAGCCTTTTTACTAACCTTTTTACGCGGCTTGCCCACTATTTCTAACACTGCTACACGAAATAAATATTTTCTAGGGGAGACCAGGACAAAGCGCACAGGTTATAACTTAATATGTCAAAACATTATGTTAATCCATTTAATAATTGTATGATATGAATGTGAACAGATCAATAATCTAACTAGCAATAAAAAAACGTTTAAATAATATATTTAATTCCTTATACCTAATCATAAAAAAACATAAAATATAAAATCTGCTATCCGCTTTAACCCGGCCCGCCCCTAATGTCAAATACTTGTGATACATTTTTTTTTTTTTTTTTATGGATGGAAAGAAGCTGAATGTAGTTTTAAAGTAACAATAACCGATCAAGCAAAAGATCAAGAATTTCAAGAATAATTTATAAGAGGTCGTACAAACAATATTTACGCGATTTATGTCTGATCCTAAGAGGAAGATAATAAGATCTAAATTATCAAAGGCTTAGTAATGTATTTATTAATAATAATTAATAATTATTATAATTATTATAATATATTCGCATTTTTTCTTTTTTTCAAAATAACAATTATGTTATGAAACATATTTATGCATCACTCACATTGTATATCAATTAAATATCTGTTATTATTATATCGTAGTATAAATTATTTACTTATACATAGTATTTTATTTATTTATGTGAAAAAAAAACTAATCGTGCATTTATTTTGAAAAGTAGCAAAAAATAGTGTACATGGGTTAATATCATGAAACGTAAAATAAAAAAAAAATATAAACTATGGGTTAACAACTGATTAAAAAAAAATTAGACTGCTAAAGTCTTGTAATATCATATCTGATAGTGAGTTATAATAATAATGTAATATTTCATACATAAAAGAAATATCGTTAGACTCCATATTACTATTACTTAAGTCATAATTCTGAATATATTGGCTTGTAAATTCATTCCGCTGACAAAAAGAGGATAACCCGTTAACATCTGCTGTAATTTGAATATGCTGTGTCTTCGGATAAGAATGCATTTTTTTTTTGTTTTTCAATAATACATAATTCAATACACTGTTGAATTTGTTTGAATTAATCAATTTAAATGTGTTAATATTTGATTTTTACCTCGTGAACTTGACGTCAAGTTAACGCGTGAAGATTTTAATGAAATATATTAAGTTTAAAATTAAAGTTTCAGGTTCGACGGATTAGGTAAGTATAATAATTCTATACGTTGACGGATTTGATTTCACGTTTCACTTCATTTTTTTTTTATTTCAATTTCAATTAAATCAGTTTAGTACATATCAATAAGTGTATAAGTAATATACTTAGTTTGCAGATGTGTGGTATAACGATCAGATTAACATTAATCACGTACACAGTTTACGTTTATTAAAGTTATACCTGTAGTGCACAGCCCTCTGTCACTGCTGTGACCAATGTTTCTTTTACGACGGTGCAGCTTCATTATTTCCGACGTATGTTTAAAATGAAGATGGGTTGTTATAAATAATATAATACAACTCTTTGAATTTAGTTAAAGATAATAAATAAATTAGTTAATGATATAAATAACTTAATATATAATTTTAGTGAATATCTAATCTTGTAAAAATTTGAACTGAAAATGCTGATAAAAATTTATTTTGACTTGCTTATAAACATTTTTTATTGATAAAATTAGGCAAACTTATGAGGAATCTTGTATTACATTATCAAACCTTAGATATAAAAAGAAACATTTTTATGAATTTCTAACTCAAAATAAATTGCACATTTTCGTCATTTTTACGTATTTTGTAAAAATTTGAACTTTGATGACTTATAAAAAAATATTGTGACTACGGATTTTTAATACTTTTCATCTGCCTTTGAGACTATATATTAGAAGCCTACTATTAAATTTTCAAGATTTTTACCAACAAATAAAATTTTATTGACATTTATAGAAAAAAAAACTAAAAAAATTGGAAACTGAAAATGTCCGTTAACAGCTCAAAATAAGTCAGAATATTTTGAAAATGCTTATATAAACATTCGGTCAAAATGTCATGTATCTACGGTCATTTCTTTTAGAGTTATACCTAAAACCAAAATTGATTTTGTCGAAAATTGGTTTTCCGTAAAAATTCCCGTTTTTCCCTTAATTTTTCAGTTGTTTTTCACGGTGCTTTTGAAAACTACTGAGAAATTTTAACTTTTGACTCCCCGAAGTACCAACTAGTCACACGAGATTAGATAAAAGTACCTATATAACTGAAAAGAGCGTATATGACAGCACATTATTTATACATTCATTAAATTAATATGTAAGTTTATTTGATGACTTAAAGTTTTGTGTAGGTAGTATGGATAATATTATCATGTTGAGCTAAAATAAATTATTAGGAAACAAGGGCTTTATTTTTATTTTTTTAAATATATAAAGGTTTTGTAAAAGTAGAAAAATACCATAAGGAAAAAACCAATAGTTTGTGAATTAGGTACCTATAATAATGCCTGGTGATCAACCTGATGAATTGACAGTCTATAATGTAATCAGATGAGGTCAACTGAAAGCACAGGTGCACAGCCTACCAAGTTCCAAACATATATAAAGACTGTACAGTAGCTCTTTTTTTTTAAAATTAAATAAATCAGATAGATAGTTTAAGTAGCTTAAGTAAGATACTTAGTTTATTATTAATCAAAATATTTTAGGCATGTAATGAATAAAGAATAAAGAGATCCTTAGACATTGAAATAATATAGGTGCTATTTACATTGTGTAGATGAATGTCAAAAGTCAAAAAAAAAATATAATACATAATAATATACTATATTAGGTTTTACTAGTAATTTTACAGAATATTAGTATAACAATTGTATTATTACTGGATACAGAGAACAGTATATTTAATTATTTCTAATGTTTAAACTTGTGACTTAAATTGATCTATAATAAAAATGTTTATTAATTGTTCATGTTTAAAGATTGGAGGCAATAATTTTATTTTAATTTTCATTGACAGAATAAATCAGTAATAGGTAAGTATAAAGTTCTAATTAAATAGTTATTACATAATTGCTTATTTATATTTAAACATAGAATTATGAATTATAGCACTGATATCTGAATTAAAACTGTATTGGTATTTGGAACCTAAAATATAAAATAGGGAGTAATTAGTAACAAATATTTTATTGAAAATAATATACATATAATTACAATGCAATTTTATTCATATCACAAATAATTTAAGCAAAGTGTTACAAATGGGACAATATTAATTTGGTACCAGGCGCCTTAAAGAAAATAACAATACAGTGTAAATAGTTGAATTGAATATGTTGATTTAGTCACTGTCGACAACTATTAAAATAACAAAAACACTTGCCTTAGTATATTTAACTCGTCATTTCTTCATCTTATTCAGCCATAAACAAATTTTCAGATTTTGATTGTTCTAAAATCTTAATTTTTTCCTGTATATGTAACAACCTAAAATCGAATTGAACAATAAATATCTTGACAAACTTAGATGCGCGGTTTTTCATATAAAAAACCTACTTGAGTTGTAATATGGATGCATTTACTTCATTCAAACGGACAATAGATCTTGCATGTTTGAGCTCTGTAGATATCAATGAACAGTGTACATTTCCTAATATTTGGGCTTTTTTATTTAATTTTTGTGCCTTAAATAAAATATTTAGCTATTAAAACACTGAATTTGTATTGGCATTGCATTTAATTCATGGGTCTAGAATGAAAAGGTTCCAAATCAAATTTTTTATAAAAGTCACTTTTTAACATAAACGGTTTTAGAATGCAAAAGGCGTATCTTTTAAGCTAACCTTCAGGATTATACGATCATTATTGCTGATTTTTTTTAAAGTAAAAGGTTCTAAGTCACCAAAAATTTAATTATAAACACAATTTAATCAAACTGAAAACGCTCGGTTAATAGAACCAAATTATGAACGATACGTTAATATGAAAAGGTTCTAATTCAATTAAGCACTACCGATAGTTCAATAATATTGTTATTGTTATTGTACTATAATATTATGGTAGTATAGTACACAATTATATTGATAAAATTATAGTCTGTTTTACCCACTGACTAAGATATATCTTACTAAGGTGTAGTCATACTAACTACTAAGTTATAGGTTGCAAATTAAACTATACAAGTTGCTGCATGCCTTAGAACTTTAATTTAAACAAAATGTTTAACTCAAACCTTAAAATTGCTCTTCTGGACAATTTCGTACAAACGAAATAGAACCTTTTCATTCTAGTCTCATGTTATGCATTTAAAATTACCTCTTTTTCTAAAATATCAGTCGGCCAAAATTTAACATGTGATGTTAAATCATTACGTACAAAGTTTGAAAAGATTGGATATGTTGTTTTTCCATGCTGTCTGTAACTCATTACATTATTGACTTGGATAACTTGTTCTGCATGACTTGTTACAGGGTTTCCTAAAATTATTTGTTTTATTAATTTAATTTAAATACAATATGAAAAAATTATTTTTGTAGAGTTTTGTTAAAATATTTACCATTTTAGAAACATTATAGATAAAACTGTTAAAAATCAACTTACAATAAATAGTCTACTATATTTAGATTTTAAAAAGAGCAAATGACTTGGTTTTTTTAATAGATTTTGTTGATCTATAATCATAGTTTTACTATGGAAAAAATGAAATGAACAAGGTTATCAAAGAAAATAGTTACTTTTAACTTCTTGGGTATTAATAGTTGTTGTGCTTGCAGGAGTAAGTGAACTTGGTTTAGCACAATGAGTGGTTATTGACGAACCAAGTAAATTTTGAGTTATATTTGACAGTGCTGTTAATCCAACATCAACATTTGTCCTTTCATATTGTTCACTGTTGATTGCAGATACTTTTACCTAAATTTTTAATAAATTCATTCTATAAATAACTTTTAGTTTATTTTTTTATAAAATAAAATATGTTTACTGAAGCAAAAAATGATTGTGATTGAGGAGTAGAAGAACTCTGTCTTTGTGCACGTACATCTTTTGATAGTCTAAAGGACATTTCTGGTGTAGGAGTGCAGTCGCTAGTACAGAATTCCATAACTTGCGTTTGCGATGAATCACCTAATCAATATAATAATAAATATATAAATATCTTATTTTATATTTATATTTCTATATTGGAGATGTTAATTGTAACAGTTTACTTTTATTGGCGTTTTAATTAAACAGTCTATTAAGTACATTTTTATGATTATTAAGGTATTTAAACGTACTACTATAAAAATGTTGGATTGAAAAATATGAGTAAGATAAGCCTGAAGTTGAATATATTTCTCCTAATGACTATTTACATATTACGGTAAATTAGGCTATAAACACAAATTATTCATAATCAAAGTTGAGACATTTTAGAAAATAAGCAAAAGAAATAATGTATAAGGCTTGAGAAAATATATGTTATGCAGAATATTTTTGGTTTTCTTACAGCTTTAAAAAAATTAATATTATTGAGACTGGAAAATATAATATTAGGTTATTCAGAATATGTTAATTTAGTTACTACTAAAAATGAATTCTAGAATGGACAAGATATCAAATGTAATGATTACCTTTAACTTCTTGGGTATTATTACTATCTATGTTTGCAGTAATAGGCAGTGTTTGTCTGGTAATATTATTGATTGTCGATGAACCAACTAAATTCTGAGTTATATTTGATAATGGTGATGTTG
>JANEHU010004035.1:0-15324 GCA_027563435.1 Nasonovia ribisnigri | reverse complement strand
TACTATATTTTAAGTCTGGGGTGATTGGAAAGTTATTTTAATTTCTTGAATACATGTTATATCTTAACTCATATTTTGCATAACTGCAAAACGACAATTTTGATTATACTGTATCATCATTTTAAAATTGATTTTTCATAGTCTTGGGCTTATATAAAGTGAAATTGTTTAATGGTTCATAATATTCGTATAAAATGTGAGAGATTTAGTCGTGAACAGGGTTCAGTTCTATCTAAAGAACCTAAAATCTTCAAAATAAACCAAAGAAAACATTTTTAATATTAATAATCAAAAATAGTTACTTTTAATTTCCTTCAAAATCTAAAAAATTAAAATGTGGTAATTTTTTTAAGACTACCTACATAAATATTTAGTTTTTGTTGGTGATTATTTGCTTGCATGTTTTAAATTAGAAAATATAAATAAAAAGAAACCACCTAATTAAGCATTAAATTTAATATTTAAAATCTGACCCATACTAGATTTTATATCAAACCAATCAAATAAGTAAATGCTTGTCTCAAACCCTGTTCATAACATTGAAATAAATAAGTTTATACGTATTATTTAAATAATGAATACATTTATGTGATTGTTCAAAACGAGCTTGTGCAAACAAATATGTTACAACTATTGAAGCAATTTATTGTAGATTTTTTATATTGTACTAAAGTTTGATTATAAATTGTAAGTGCATTTTACTATGCTACACCTATACTACACTAATATTCAATTTTAAATTGTAAATGATAACGTGATGATTGTAATGATTTCTAATGTATTGAAATCTTCTTTTTAATTTGTCCATGTTTAGTACGTAAAATGAATAAAAAAATTAAACTTTTAAACTCTACACTGTTACACCTTTAAATGAAACTATGTATACAATTTTATTTTGTATCTCATGGATATGCATTTAATGATATACATATTATAATCTTTGGTATTTCCTAACATCAATCAATATCAGTATCGTGAGGGTTTATCCCAAACTTTTATCATTTTAAACTACTTTTAACTTTGTTGTTACTATTTAACTATTGAATTTTTATCTGTACATTGACCACAATATGTTTTAATAAAACTAATTTATCTAATGTTATATTTCTTGTCGTCTTTAATTTAATTTTATATTGATTTCATATCCATTTATGCAAATTAAGTATACATATCATATTAATATGTATACTAATCTTGAAAAAACTGATATGCTGTATTGTTTCATAGAATCTGGGAAAAATTCCAGAGCTGCTGCAAGGTAAACAAATTTACATATGTATATTTATTCATTAAATAAACTTAAACATATATTTTTTATTTATTTTTATTAACTTGAATCACCTAAGTGTTCAATCATACATATTATAATGTAAATGTTTACAACAAAATATGGATATTTACTATATTTGATTATACTATTTAAGAATAAAAAAATCAGGTAAGTTAAAAACAAAATCTAAAAATTACAACATACAAATAGATAGCCGATAGGCAACTCATTTTCTAAGTTAATATAAAAAAAACTTCATTATGATTTTCACACTTATATTTTACATACAAGTTATGTATACTTCTTATAAAATTAAGTACAGTATAATGAGTAAAATAAGTATAATATGCATTTATAGGTTGTATCAGCAGCGTTATGCTGATCGCCAGTGTCCAAATCATTCAATGTTTTATAGAATTAATAAACTACTCAGCATGAAAGGTACATTTATGGCAAAAAAAAAAGACGAAATACTGTGACAACTGATAATAATTCGTTGGAAGTATTATGCAAATTGATTGAAAGTCCGCATATATCATTAAGAGTTGTAGCAAGTAAACCTAAAAAATAAATACATTTTAATAAACAATAATATAATATAATATACATTTTCAATAATTTTATATTTTTTTAGAAGATTTAAATTTATCATATTCTGCTGTTCAAAGAATTTCTAAAAAGTATAAATATCATCCTTACTTATCGACTCGTGTTCAGCATCTCCAGCCAACAGATTATGAACGTCGTATTACTTTTGTTGCTCATATGATGGTTCAGCTAGAAGATGATCCCACTATTTTGGAAAAAATTTTATGGACTGATGAGGCAAGGTTCCATAATAATGGAACCGTAAACCACCACAATACTCACTATTGGAGCGATACAAATCCCCACTTGGTCAATGAATGTAATAAACAAATTAGATGGGGTATAAATGTATGGTGTGGCATAATTAATGATAGATTGATAGGTCCGTATTTTTTTGAAAATAATTTAAACGGAAACAGTTATCTTAATTTTTTAAAAAACGAACTGCCATTGTTAATTGAAGAAATTTCATTAGATCAACGCCTTAATATGATTTGGCAACATGATGGTGCACCAGCTCATAATATGTTAGCTGTACGTGCTTTATTAGATGATATTTTTAGTGGTAAATGGATAGGAACTCAAGGCTCAAAAATTCTTTGGCCACCACGTTCTCCAGATATGAATGTTCTCGATTTTTATTTTTGGGGATTTTTAAAAGGCGAAGTTTATAAAGAGGAGTTAAATAATATCAATGATTTGAAAAATAGGATTGTTGAAGTATGTAGTAAAATACCTTCATCAGTATTAAAAAAAGCTACAACTAATGAAGTGACTAAACGGTTATCTCTTTGTTTGGATATGGATGGTAATCATTTTGAACATTTATTAAAATATCAATAGTTATCTATAATTTATTATTGTGTTGTTATTTTAATTTATTTTAGTAGGTACCTTTATGTTAATATAGGTACTTATACCTCATTGTTGTCCATTACATTCAACTAAAATAAAAAGAAAATTTATTATAATTCTATTATACATATATTTTCTAATGCCTACTTAATACTTGAGTTCAACAGTTTACTTACCGATAAAATTGTAAACATCATTTGGAAGGAGGTAGTCTGCATAAAATTATCAACTGAGTTACACACATACTATCTGATTTTCTTTATACATTCACTTCACTCAAATGATATTGTGAAAGGTTACAACCTACATTGTTACATGTATGAAATTCTTAGTCTCACTAATCAAAGGCCACACATTAAATTATTGTATGAGCCTATTTTTGAAAAATAACTGATGAAGGGAAACAAATGAAATGATAACACTTGATTAGCTAACGGCTCATTTTCAATTATAGAAAGTAGTTATGCCTCAGCAAGTCGCTAAATAAATATTATTATTCAAGGAGTATAGATATTATCATCTTTACCTACTCCTTATTTAATTTAAAGTATATTTTTTAACAGCTGGCGCTGGTCAATTTTGTTCAATACTTTAATCACCATTTACCGCATTACATCCATAGATAATACATGATATGTATTATCTATGATTACATCTGACATCTGATAATTGATATAGGTAGTAGGTACCTACTACCTACCAAGGTGTATTGATATCAAATCACCTTGGTACCTACTCAAAATAAACATGAAATATAACTATCAACCACGACGGACTTAGATATCTTAGTCCGTGCTATCAACTAATAACTATTAAATAATCGACCTTTGGGTCGACCGGTTGAACGATATCGAATCGAATTTATTACGTATGTGTTTATGACTTCTGGTCTTTATAAAAGATAAATATTATTATTAGGTACTTATTACTTCTGGTATTTATTTTAACACATTTACACACTAATACCACCCAAAACCATCCAACTTTGAGAGGCTATATCTCGTCAACCGATTAACGAAAAATGAAAATTTAAACGTGAAAATTCATTAAAAAAATAGCTTAATTAGTTTATGAAATTTAAAGTATAGGTTGTCATTTGAAAATCAAAAGTTGATAGTGGTTTACCTAACAATGTAGGTGGTTATATCGCTCACATGACACGAAACAATGAGCGTGTTTCACGATAACGATGCAAAGACACCATGTGAACCTAGCCTAATCAAGTTCCACATATATATTAAATTGTGTAAAACTTTTATTAATAATTATTTTTATTTTTCGGGGGGGTTTGACCCCTAGGCACGCCCCTGATAGTCTTATGTACTATAAAAAACTTGAAAGTATATCAAAATTATAACCCCACGAATGTCATAAACACAAAGAAACACTTCAGGTTGAATATAAAAAAGTTAAAAAATAATATCTTTAATGATTGAAATCGTTGTGTTAATCTAGACCCTTATATACACGTAAAACATCCGCCGTCGTTCCGACTTTGGCTCTATGACGTCACGCGCATATTTTCAAACGTCTGTTGAATAATTAGTGTAAAAAGTGTGAGACCAACACCATATTCAGAGCCGTCCCGAAAGACAAATCATGGGGGGGTGGTTTGATGCATAATTTGCCAACTCAAAAAAAAAATTTTCTCGCTTCGCTCGACAACTACCTGCTACCTGCAGGCTACATGCATAGTAGTCAGCAGAAAAATTTTACACAAAATTACAGCATATTAAATATTTTATTATGTTCTTCATTTTACATTTTTTTAATTCTTATACTTATATAATATATATTCATCATATCTGATAAGTGTATAAGAATAAAATATTTTCAAAAACAAAATTTATAACACTGTTGACTGTTGTATATTTACTATAATACCTATAATTATAATTTAATAATATAATATAATATTCAAATAATATTTTTATATCAATAAAAAAATATTATCTATACCGGATTTTATTTATAATAAACTTAACACTAAATTTATATACGTCGGTTTTTTAAAATTAACCATTGATGTGCTATTTTATTTATATCCAAAAGGTCAACAATATCTTTTTCTACTCCCATTACAATTAAAGAGTTTAATCTCTCATCAGCAATTGTTGACCTAAGATGTGTTTTAATCAATTTTAGTTTACTAAAAGACCTTTCGTTTGATGCGACTGTTACAGGAGAAGTCAGTGCTAAACGACAAATTTGATTAGCACATGGTAAAATATGCTTTACTTCTTCTGCTTTTTCCATTAAAGAATTAAATGGTAATGTTCTATTTTCTTGTAACATACTAAATAATATTTCTAGTTCTGTTTGAACTAAATCATAATCTAGAAGATTTGCACCTACACTACTTGGTGGGAATAAAGAAATAGATTTCTTTACATTATCCAATGAAATATTGCTTTTATTAAATGGTTGAGAAAATAATGTGAATAATGGTTCAATAGAAGAAATACATGATCTTAAATTGTCATCTGTTAGTTTTAATAGGGTATCTAGAACCATTTTAAATTCTTTTCTGTAAAATAGATGCATTGTGAATTCAGCTTGAGTTGTTGCATTACAATCATATCGTTTAGGAGCTAATCTTTTACGATGATGGTTTTTAAAATCAGCTTCTGGGTCTGTTCCAAGTAAGATGGCAAACTCTTTAGCACTATTAATGAAATTATTCATTGTGTGATCATCAGAGTTGATTTCTGCCAACATTTTCATTGTGCTATCAATTACAGTTATTGCATCAATTATACATAAATTTTTTGCTTCTAGAGTTTCGGTAAGAAACTTCAGTTTGTACATAATATTTTTCATAAATGATAAAGAAACAATAAAATCAAATGAGAGTATTTGTTTTCGAATACCAAGTGCTTTCGATCTTGTTCCTTTATCAAAACATTTGTTTAATGATTGAATTTCATCGAGGCTTTCAATCACAGCTTCTAATGAATTCCATACAGCCTTAACGCTTTCAGCACGAGCAGTCACCGGGTTCTTGACAAGTTTCTTAATTGTAATGCATTTTCAATTTTAGAAATTTTCTCATGAAGTAAGCCATATCTTTTATTACTTGAAGAAAAAAAGACATAAAGACTTTCCAACGTATCAATAGTATTTCCAATTATACTACTAGCATCACAACTATGTTCTAAGAACGTGTTCAACCTATGAGCTTGGCACGGTATAAATGTAATTTTGTGACCAGCTAGTTCCGAAAGTTTAACATGGGCCCCATTGTATTTTCCAGACATATTACTTGCAAAATCGTAGGATTGGAAGGATATTAATCCAGAATTTAATAAGTTACTTTCTAAAATGTTGATTATTTGTGATGCTGTACCCAAACCAGTTTTATCTGTTCCTTTTTCCATCTCCAAAAGTCGCTCAACAGCTTTACCTTGACTATTTACATAACGTACACATACTGCCAAACGGTCTTGATGTGATATATCTGGTGTTGTATCAGCAGACACTGAATAAATGTTTGCTTCTTTTATCTCTTTTACAATTATGTTACGTGTTTCTTTAGCTAGTAGTTCAATAAACTCATTTTGAGACCTTGGACTTAAATAAGTAACTTTATATGGCCGTGATGAAGACTCCTCAATCCAGCGTTTCATTAATAGATTATGCCTAGACAGAAGTTTAACCAATTGCATAAAATTCCCTCCACTTTCGTCACCATCACCTCGAAATGCTAATCCTTGTCGTGATAATGTTCGAGCAATATCAAACAATATAATTATAATTTGTTTGTTAAAATCTTTTTCTTGTTCCAACTTAATTGCTTCTTTTCTATTAGATTTGTTTAAAATTATATCAATGCGATTTTCAGTAGTCATAAATTGATAATAATCATCTAATGCTGCTTTATGAGAAGTACAATTAAAATGTTGAAGTTTACCCAACTTTTTAACCCCACAGCTTTTCATCTTATGCCACTGGCGAACACCATGTTTCACCCATGCTGAATCTGCATAAGACCTTCCTGGACCATTAGAAAATAAAGAACATACAAAACAGTATACAGAATCGGTAACAATACTGTATTCTAATAATGGATATTCATTATACCACTTGGGATTAAAACTATGCTGTTTAATGTTTTTTATAGCAGTATTAATTGGGTACTTGGTAAATTTTGGCTGATGAGGTCCTAAAGCAATAAGGTATTGACGCTGAGATGTTGAAGCAACAGAACCACGACTGCCTGGATCATGATTTATAATATTATCAATAATATTATTAACTAGTTTTGAATTATCAGATGCTTTTGAGAATTGTTCTGACAAAATATTAGCATCTTTTAAAAATTCTTTAGAGTTTGATTTTATTCGACTGATAATTTGAATGCTTTCCAATAGGAATATTACTGGATTTGGTAATGCTTCTGATTTTAATTTAGATAAAATGTTACCACACTCACTTAAGTCTGCAACAATATTTTCCAATTTACCAGCACATGATAACCAATTTACTTCATTATTTTTAAAGTCATCGGTCTCCACTGGAACTGACTGAGATACACAAGTTACATGTACCTAAAATCATATTGTAGCAAATAAGTTATTTAAAATATTTTATAAAGAAAATTATACACAACGATACCTCAGAAATAGGAGCAACAGGGATATTTTCATCATTTTGAACAAATTCATCTTCTAATATTTTTTCAGAATCAATATTATTGTTCTCCTTATTTACTATTGAATTTGAAATATTATTTTTCTAAAACAAAAAATGTATTATATTAGGTACTAAAAGTTAAAACTGTTCCATGTGTATAACATAATAAACAACTACTAATGAACCTACTTTAACTTTTTACATTCAAGTAAATGTTATTTTTTTCTCCTTTATAGAAATAATGTTTATTTAAATAACAAAAAGTAACATAATAACATGATTACAATGTACAGACATAATAATAAAGAAGAGGCATAACATATGCATATTTTAATAACAATCACAACTATTATTGAACTTTATAATAAATTATAATAGCCAATAGGTACATACCAAATCTCGCTTTTCTATGATTTTTGAAGTCTTAGCTGCACTTTGAAAAGGGTTTTCGGGAGCACCTACATGTTTAATATTGACTGACTTTCCATAGTGTACTTTTTCTTCGTGTTGTTTTTTAAAATCGTTGTTAAATATACTGCCACATTTTAAACACACGACTTTAAAACGATTTCTTTTACGTTTTACACTAATTGTGTTGTCGCTCATTTTATAAATAGTAATAATAAAAATGTATATCACAAAAAACAAAACTCAAATTAAATATGGACAATTATATATAAATATATATAAATATTTTTAATATTAATAAAATATTAAATATTACAGCCTTTCAATTTGAGAATTGAGACGCGTACAACTAAATAGCGACCCCAGGCGGCTGACGGGAATGAATAATGATCCAAATTACAAAATTACCAAATATTCAATAATCAATAACAAATAACAATATTAATTAAGTACTGTAAATAATATAAGTGATAAATGAAACAATTTTAGAATCTTATCAATCAGTCGATGTGTACGTGAGACGAGTCAACATAAAATGTTCACATTACTTCTATAAATAGAAATTACAGTCGTCAGCGCACAATTCCTTATCGGTTATCATTACAGCTTTATTCAAAATAATTCAATGATTATGCCAGTATACCACTACCACAGGTTATATGAAATTTCATATTATATTCTGTGATTATACGAACGTATAGGCAAATGTGTATATTATTATAATTAAATAATATAATTCATTGATAGGTACTAAAATATTATAATAGTATTTATGTTGGACAGATGGCAATCGGAAAATTAACTTATAATACCTTCATATTATTATAATATATTTATTATTTGGACTTAGTAGTATACATACACAAAATTATTTAAAAACTCTAAAAAAAAAAATTATGATTTGCCGAGTGCCAACTGCCCAACTCAAATACCTAATGTATCAATGTGCCAACTGACATATACATTTTGTATGCTTAGGGGGGTGGGACACCCCCTAGAACCCCCCTTCGGGACGGCCCTGACCTAGCCATGTGCCATGCAAAATTATTATTTTAAACTACTGTCATGTTGGATTGTTATTCTTTGTGACAAAATTATTACTTTTGTTCGAACCTGGAATCATTACTTAACATGCATACAAATACATCTATTTGTTTTGAACAACTATACATTTATTATAAATTATATGTACAAGCAAACATTCAATATTATACGATAAATTCTTATACAATTAATACGTTTTCATATGCATAATATATTTTACAAGGAGAGACATAATCTGAGGGCTGACGTGGATATTTCAGAAATATAACAAATAGCAAGGCAGGGAATTGGCCAATTTATGAATAATTTTATTTTTATACTCATGTTTGAAATATAATAACCAAGTATTTAAACGTTAAAAAAAATGCATTTTGGTTTTGTTACAAAACAAAACAGGTATGCTGTGTTAATTATATTTATTTGATCATAACTAGATACATTTATAACTGTTATTAAATGAATTATTGTTAAAACAAGGCAATTAGATTTTCACTAGTTTATGGTGATCGATGATTATGAGGCACACATCCATGAACATTAGAGAAAGGACGCCGAACTGTGCTTTTAAAAGTGGTCCGGAATTATCGCATTCCGCCAGAATGCGCGTCGGATCGTAATGATATTACATGTACAGCATAGGGAATTTATTGGTTTTTTAATATTATATTCTAAATGGTGTAACTTATGAATAATTACTATAGAGCGTTTTTTTAAGATCAAATTGTTCTCGATCGAATACATGTGTTTCCAGTAATATACGACTTCTAGATAAAGAGATATAATTGTTTTAAAAAGTACATTCGAATTTTTTATACATAATATTATATAATATATAGGTAATATAAATTATAATATCAATTCATGCGTTTTATTACGATTCACTAATCACTGTCACCAAATACTTTAATATATTTATTTTATTTGTTCATTGCTGTCACTGCCTACTAATTACGATTTTATGTCTGGCGACTGCATAATAAGCTAAAGCCTCAAAAGCATAATTAATGTCCACAATCCACATATAATATACCCATAGGCCATAATCCATTCGGAGGATAAAATATATATTGAGTAGGTACTTACGAAGTCATAAAATCTCGTAAATCGTAAATTAAATCTAATTCATATCACAGCTAGGTTGAATATATATATATATATATATATATATATTATGTATTATTATAAATGTCATGCTTCAATAAAATATAAAAAAAACTGTAAAAATATTATTTTAACGCCATAAGAAGAAAATAACTTACTTATAACAGTAAATATTTCCAAAATAATGATATATTATATAAAGTATTTTATAAGAAGTTGCGTAACTATAATAATTATTTAGATATTGATGTAGGTTAGTGAAATAATCTAATACAGCTTATTACATAACTTTACTGTTTAATTTTTAAAATTAATTTATAAAAATATTGAAATAAATTTAGCCGACTTCCGATGAAGTCTGGTTTTTTCTTTTTTAGTGTTTTCAATTGAATTGTTACAGGAGCAAATGAAATGCATCCTCGTGACTAAAAAAAAATTGATTAAAGCTGATGTTAATCCATGCTCATGTTGAATATTACTACATCCAACTAATTGTGCTGATCCAACCTCTCGGTTAGGTTAGGTTAATTTGAGTTCGATTTAAAAAACTGTATAGGTAAGAAAAACGATTCTGAATGAAGACGATTCATTTATTAGTTATTATAATTGCTTATTTAATGATAATAAATCGTATTTTAAATCAATGATACTACAAAGTGTATTTTATGTTATATTAATATATTATATTGCTTTTAAGTAATTTATTTTACAATTATAGACATTAGTATCTAGTAGGTACCTGGTACCTAGACGGTTGGATGAATTTTTACCGAAAAAATTGCATTTTATGATTTTATTGTGTGCATTAATTATAATTAAATACATTTATTTTAGAATATTAAATTTCCATCCCTAGAAGTTATGACTAATGTATAGAAAAAATATCAAAATCACCCCATATAAGTAGTCCAGAAAGTACCTACGTTTTGCGTATCAAAATTAATAATTAATAGATATTGCTTATAAATACTAGTGTAAAACTAATAATATAAGAGGAAGTATATAATATATTACCTAATATATACATGTTCGCGCCGAGGTAGCAAAATAACGGTACGTCCACACCGACCGATACACATACACGCACACAACACATTTTTATATGGTTTTTATTTTTATAATGTATATTTTTGTATTAATTGTATGTGATTGTGAGTTATTATGTAATATGTAGATTATCGCCGCCGCTGCACCGGCTGCGCGATTATCATCATTAACACGGCCGTCGTAATTTTTGTCTTCCTCCGTCCGTCGTCGTGAGCGAACACCGTCGTGGATAGTATTATATATCAAAAAGGCACGAATTGCCAAAAGGTTGCATTTTATTGTTAAGGCACGAATTGCCAATAGTAAGTTGTATTTATTGTAAGGCGCGAATCGCTACGTAAAATTATTATATATTTTGTAAAGGCACGAATTGCCAAATTATTATACGTGTGCGGGCGCGAATCGTCACGGTGTTTATTTATTTTCTTGTAAGGCGAGATAGTCGCCAGTGTATATTGCTGTCAAATTATTAATTTATATACGGTGTATTGTGCATTATTATTATTATAGCATAGGATAGGTAGCAGCTGGCCAGCCGAGCACCGTCATATCCGTGAGTTTTATTATTATTATATATATTTCTATATTTTTGTGAATTTATTATTATTGTGAATTATACAGCAACATCAACTTTTTATCAGCAACCGTGTTACCCATTATTTTCCAGAGTTACCTTTTGTCAATATTTTATAAGCTTACACACCCTCACATATACACACTCACACACCTACCACACACTAGCACTCTCTGGTTTTGCTCGGCGACCCCGTCCACCTCCTTTGAGTCGCTATACATATATACACACAAACACACAGGTCGGTCGGTGTGTGAACGTTGCGTACAAGTATTGGCGACCGGGCACGCGGACTATAATTGTTTTCCTTCCCGGCGCGAACATTTTGGTGACCTCGACGTGATCCGCGACAGTGCGTTGTACCTATCTAAGAGTCACGGAACAGTTATTTATACATGAAATTATTATAGACGTGCGCGGCTGGTATTATAGTCCCGCCGGCACGTGCAGTGTGAAGTTAGCCCCCCAACTATGTAAGACCTATCCAAAAATTACTGTAACCTTATTTTTTCAATTTGTAACTATTTGTAACCAACTTTTTATAATTTGTAACCTCATACTTTTCAAGCAATGGGTAATTTCTCAATGGGGGGCTAACTTCACGCAGTCCCCCTCAACTCAACGAAATCCCCCAAAACAGTTTGTAACTTATTAAACTCAATTTGTAACTATTTGTAACCAACTTTTTAGAATTTGTAACCTCATACTTTTCAAGCAATGGGTAATTTCTCAATGGGGGGCTAACTTCACGCAGCCCCCCCCAACTCAACGAAATCTTCCAAAACAGTTTGTAACTTATTAAACCCAATTTGTAACTATTTGTAACCAACTTTTTAGAATTTGTAACCTCATCATTTTTGAGTACCGATCGATTTCCCCAAGGGGGGCTGGCTCCCCCTACTCCAAGAAATCCTCCAAAACAGTTTGTAACTTATTAAACCCAATTTGTAACTATTTGTAACCAACTTTTTTGGAATTTGTAACCTCATCATTTTTGAGTACCGATCGATTTCCCCCCTACTCCACGAAATCCTCCAAAACAGTTTGTAACTTACTAAACCCAATTTGTAACTATTTGTAACCAACTTTTTAGAATTTGTAACCTCATAGTTTTCAAGCAATGGGTAATTTCTCAATGGGGGCTAACTTCACGCAGCCCCCCAACTCAACGAAATCCCCCAAAACAGTTTGTAACTTATTAAACCCAATTTGTAACTATTTGTAATCAACTTTTTAGAATTTGTAACCTCATAGTTTTTGAGTACCGATCGATTTCCCCAAGGGGGGCTGGCCCCCCCTACTCCACGAAATCCCCCAAAACAGTGTGTAACTTATTATACCCAATTTGTAACTATTTGTAACCAACTTTTTAGAATTTGTAACCTCATCATTTTTGAGTACTGATTCATTTTTGATGTGAAACATCTTATGGCGCGGAGTTGCGTGAAGTTGGCCCCCCACATTACAATTTAGCCTTCAAACCTCCACCAATATTTTGGAACTTATTTGGAACTAATTGGAACCTAGTTTTCCGAATTTGGAACTTCATACTTTTCCCGGGAAAAATAATTTTCTGTTGGGGGGCTAACTTCACGCAGCCCCCCACTTTGTTGTATCAACTTTGAACCTTCACCAATATTTTGGAACTAATTTGGAACTATTTGGAACCTAGTTTTCCGAATTTGGATCTTCATACTTTTCCCGTGAAAAATATTTTTCTGTTGGGGGGACAGCCTCCCCAATTTGTCGTATTAACTTCGATTTTATTCAAGTATGCTTTTTTTCGGTTAACACACTTGTAATTAAATATTTTTTTAACTTACCATTATCGTCTTGATTAAATAAAAAAGCATACTTGAATAAAAAATCTATCAAAAAAAGCCTGAAGAAAATACCTATAGTTAATAAAAAAAAATTCAATTTTTAATAAACAATATATAAAAAATAAAAAAAACCCTTAATAAAAATTGTATTTAATAAAAAAAATATATATTTAGAATAGAAAAAATCACAATTGAACAAAAAAATCTATCTTGACAAAAAACCTATATGAAAAGTCTGTATTTGATACAAAATACTCTAATTTTTAAAAAAATTAATTTGTATAAAAAATCTATAAAAAAAAGCCTTAGTAGAATGCCTATAGTTAATAGTAAAATAACCAATGTATATTTGTTAAAAAAAACCCTTAGTAAAAAACTGTATTCAATAAAAAAATTATGCATTTAGAATAGAAAAAATCGTGATTGAATGAAAAATCTTTCTCGACAAAAAATCTTCATGAAAATTCAATAACAAATTTATATTCAATTAAAAACAGTCTTAATTGAATAAAACAAATCTAAATAGAAGTAGAAAAGTATTTATTAAAATCCTTATTTAAGTAAAAAAAATTGGAGAATGATTTTTTATTCAATCATGATTAATTTTTTCTATTCTAAATACATAATTGAATACAGTTTTTCCTAAGGTTGTTTTGTTCAACATAGATTATTTTATTAAATATAGATTGTTTATTAAAAAAATATAATTTTTTTATTAACTACAGGCATTCTACTAAGACTTTTTTTATAGATATTTTATATAGTAAATTTTTTTTTAAAATTAGATTATTTTGTATTCAATACAGATTTTTCATAAAGGTTTTTTCTCGAGATAGATTTTTTTGTTCAATTGTGATTTTGTTCTATTCTATATACATAATTGTTTTATTGAATACAGTTTTTTATTAAAGTTATTTTTTATTTGTTTTATATTGTTTATTAAAAATTGAATTTTTTTTTATTAACTATAGGTATTTTTTTCAGGCTTTTTTTTATAGATTTTTTATTCAAGTATGCTTTTTAAAGATGATAATGGTAAGTTAAAAAAAATATTTAATTACAAGTGTGTTAACCGAAAAAAAAGCATACTTGAGTAAAATCGAAGTTAATACGACAAATTGGGGAGGCTGTCCCCCCAACAGAAAAATATTTTTCACGGGAAAAGTATTTACTATGCTCGTAAAAAAACTCTCCCTTCAAATCCTAAATCTGCATCTGATGTGCATAAAGCATTAAACGATCTACAATTAACTACTTCTAAAAACGAAGATTTTTTATTTATTAATGACGAATTATTTAATATAATTATATTCACATGTCACGAAAATTTAACATTTTTATGTAAGTCAGAAACGTACTGTCCAAAATATTTTGTTCAATTTTTTGTTATTCGTGCTTTTATAAACGATTATTATGCACCGTTAGTATTTTGTATTTTAAATAATAAATCGACAGATACGTATCAACTTGCTTTATCATACATCAAAAATAAAGCCATGCAAAATTTCAGTTTAATGTTTGAACCAAAATATGTCACTGTTGATTTTGAATTAGCTATACATCTCGCTGTGAAATCAGTATGGCCACTATACTATAAATGGGTTGTCTGAAAAACATACCTTTTTTATTTTGGCGCAAATGGGTAACCCCCCTTAAATACAGGCCTGATTTCCTACTAAAATATGAGTAACGATGACTGTGAAAATAAAACGAAAATATTGGAAATTTTGATGTTTTACATCTGTCAGGCGTCCCTCGAAGGCTTATTTTTTTTTCTTGAGGGTAATTTAATAAAAAAAGACCAGTTTATTATCTACTTATAATAAATTAGCAATATTAAAATTTGAATTTGCATACACCTCATTATTATAAAGCAAGGTTTTAAAACGTATAACTTCAAGTCTTACTGATTTAAATAAAACACAGTCTAAAACCTAAAAATTAAATAAGAATTATTTAAATTTTAAATAATCAAGCAACAA
>JANEHU010004034.1:0-44712 GCA_027563435.1 Nasonovia ribisnigri | reverse complement strand
CAAAAGCCACGCCCATGCGCACAACTCGGCCGCCGGGTCATCGTCTTATTTTGAACAGAGTATAGGTATCTAAAGCAGACGCTGACTCGGAGTTCCAATTAATTAAAATTGTGTGAACACAATTAGTCCAATTGATTTATCTACTTCAAAGAATGATAGTCCGGTGCAAACAATACTCAATTTCTTCCCATCAACTAATGGTAGAAGGTTTTCTGCTGTGTGGTATACATACAATTGGATTGAGTATTCTATTACTGAAGATTCAATTTATTGTTTTGCTTGTCGTCATTTTTTATCTCTTACGAACAACCCAGGAACTATAATAGGGAAAATACCATTTGTTAATTATGGTTTAAAATGCTGGAAAGAACCAAAAAAAACTTTAAATAGTCATTGTAAAAATAAGAAACATTTATTAAGTATGAGTCGTTGGGTGGATTATCGTAATATTCAACAAAATGTACAACAATCAATTGCTTGTAGTCTGAATAAAGCTAGGCAAAAGGATATTCATGAAAACCGATTGCACGTTTATTTTTTGCTAAAATCTGCACTATTTCTTGCAAAACAAGGATTAGCCTTCCGTGGTCACAATGAGATGATTAGTTCTAGTGATGGGCAGCACCAACTAATGACTAACGACTTAGTCGGTAGTAAACAATAAGAAAATAAGTCGGTTATTAACACTGACTAATCACTACCGAATAAAACCAACTAACGAATAATAAACCAACTAACGAATAATAAACCAACTAATGAATAATAAACCAACTAACGAATAATAAACCAACAAACGAATAATAAACCAACTAACGAATAATAAACCAACTAACGAATAATAAACCAACTAATGAATCATTTTTCATTTTTCTAATGAATAAAATAAATAATCAATCATCTTATGAAAATAAACACTAGTTATTACCTACCAGGCTACCAAAATAAAATCCAGCTGAAATAAAACATAAATAGAACGATGTTAGATTATCAGAGCCTATTAATATTTACCAAACTATTTATAGAAAATAATGAGTTAATTCCGTCCGTCTTTATTTTATTTGGTCATTTTTATTTATTTTGGTAATCAGTAATCACTAATCGCTCAGTCAGTACTCACTAGTTGACTAGTGACTACTCAGTATATCGTGGTCCGCAATATTTTAAAGTTTAAACAATCATGTCCAGAAAAAATACGTCAGACGTTTGGAAATACTTTAAAAAATTGCCAAACACCCCAAATGAAGCAGTTTGCTTAATTTGTTCAACCCATTATAAACATGGCCATGGGACATCTAATTTGCACGAACATTTGAGGCGTGTTCATCAATCCAAATTAGAAGCTGATAAACGCAATGCAGAATTAGAAAAAGATTTAGATATGCCAAGTAGTTCAAAAACCTTAAATTATGGTAAGTACTAAGTAGTATGCTTAAACTATAATTTGCCTAGTGTAAATAATAATATATTAGTTAGTTAAAAATTATATTTAATTGGAAAAATTAATGTATTATTCATTACTTTTTATAATATTTATTATAGACTACAAAATAAATATTTGTATAATTAGATTTACTAATATATTCCAATTTATAAATGAAACAGATCAAGAACCGGACCAAGAACAGCCACCTACCAAAAAAACCAAGCAGTTGTTGTTATCAAAACGGTAAGAAATTAATTATTGCACTTGTTTAATTATATACAAAATGTATTAATATTAAATTTTGGACAAGTTTTAATACTTCACAGCAGTAGAGGTGGAGTAATTTAGTTCTTTAAATATTATAGACTATAGTACTTCATTGCACAGGTACATTGTACAACTATACAACATTTTATATATTTAGTGTTTACATTATATTTTTAATTTTTTTTTTTTAAATTTTAACATATTTTATTACTATCAAATAAAAATTTAATTTTTTCTTTGACAGTATTATAAAATAAAGTTTATTCATTACTACCATTTTATTTAGTCATTCTAGTATAAATTATAATATTTAAAATATTTTGACTTGTAAATATTGTAAATATTGTATATTTTGTTATTAAATTACCAAAATTCCAACTTACATGGAGGTGCATAAATATAATTATTTTCTCCATAAAATATTTTTATGCATTTTAATATTTTATTGTACTTCCAAATATTCTCTAATGTATTGAGTATTCGCTAACCCCTAAAACATGCTTTTTAATGCAAAGTAAATTTTTTCCTATGAAGTTGGCATTTCACGAATCGTTAAGAAATCTTATACCCATTTAACTGCATAGGCCATAAACTAAAAATAAATATGTACAAAAATCCTAAAATCCTACCTCTAATTATCAATTTAAAAATAATAATTATTATTTGTATTTAATGTAACATCCATGTTATGACGAACCATCAACAAAACAAAAAAATGACTTCATATCTATTATAATGGATATGATAGCAGGAGATTTACAACCCATTTCATACTTGGAAAATAATGTTTTTCGAAAAATGGTCAGTTTTTTAGATTCCCGTTATTTGGAGTATATTCCTAGTCGTCGTACCCTTACTAGGAAAATAATGCCTGACATTTATGAATCTACCAAAGTAAAAGTGCAACAAATGTTAATTGAATCTAATTATGTTGCCATTACATCAGATATTTGGACATCTTTAAATGCTGATTCTTTTTTAACAGTTACTGCTCATGTATATAATACAAATTATGTACTGAAAACATTTGTACTAACAACAGAAAAACTTAATAAAAATCATACAGCACAATACTTATATGAAACATTGATTGAAATATTTGAAGAATGGAAAATAATTAATAAAGTAGTAGCTATTGTAACCGATTCTGGTGCTAACATAAAGGCTGCAATAAAAAAAATGAATGGCATACCTCATATTCCATGTACTGCACATAAGTTGAACTTAGTGGTGACAAACGCACTAAAAATTCAGTGTGGTGCAGATGAAAGTGATGAAGATAACAATATTGGTTGGGATGGAGTTAACGATTTAAACATTTTATTAAAAAAATGTCGTTCAAGTAACATTTTTAAAAAAAAGTGAAATTGGACATCGCTGTTTACAAGACAAGTTAAAACAACTAAGTTTACCCGATTTGAAATTAAAGCAAGATGTGTCCACCCGTTGGAACAGTAGCCTCTTAATGCTTGAAAGGTTGGTAACATTAAAAGAACCACTTACTTGTGTCATGATGTCGCTAAAGGATGGTCCAACAATGCTCCTACCAATGGAATGGAGAATTATAGAGGATATTATACCACTGCTAACACCATTTAATTTAATGACAACAGAACTTTCAGGAGAAAAATACCCAACACTTGCCATGGTTATACCTTTAGTGAGAGGTATTAAAATTTATTATAAATTAAATTTTTTATACTATGTCTAATTTTTAACAAACTTTTTTGTAGGTGTGAATATTGCTCTTAATTCTAAAATAATGGAGACAGAATTAGGTGTAGCATTAAAAACTAAATTGATAAAAAATATGTCAGATCGTTTTAATCTGATTGAAGATAGTGATGTTTCACCTTGTTTTACAATTTCAACAGTTCTTGACCCAAGGTTTAAGAAAGTAGCTTTTACAAATATAGAGTTGGCCAATAAAGCTATACAGAGTATAAATAATGAATTAGCTGCATCAATTGGTAATGACTAATGAATAATGATTATTTGAGAACCCACTGGCTACTGCCTACTACCTATTATTTTCATATATATGCTAACCTTAATATTATTTTCTAAGGTGAAAACAGAGAGCATTCAGCACCCATAGTAAATCAATGCTCTGACTTATGGGCATTTTTGGCAACTGAAGTAGAAGAAGAAAGGACAACTTTAACGTCAAACACAACCGCGCAAACACTTATAAATCAATATATAAGTCTTCCTTTGGAAAAACGGTCAAGTATTCCACTAGATTTCTGGATCAAACATCAGTCACTTCTGGACTCATTATTTAAAATAGCTGTGAAATACTCTATAATTCCAGCGACTTCGGTTCCCTCAGAAAGAGTTTTTTCAAAAGCAGGGGAAATAATGAGTGCCAAAAGGAATCGGCTAGATCCAAAAAATTTAGATGTTTTAATTTTTTTAAACAAAAATTTAAAAGAATTAGCATAGACATAATATTGCTATTGTCTTTTTGTGTTTTATTTAAATAAAAGATAAAATTTCATTACTATAAAAAGTACTTACAATATTTTTTCTTGTAAAAATATCTAATTATGCTTATGAACAATGAACCATTGAATACATTTATTTATTAGCTTTAAGATAAATAATTATTTTTGGTGGTAATATCATAAGTTGAAAAATGTCTTCTTTAGTTATTTAGTCGGTTTTCGTTAGTTACCTAGTCGTTTTTTTAAAAGTTATAAGTCGTTAGTCGTTTTTCAATAGTTAATAGTCATCAGTTGTTTTTTGTTAGTGTTAGTCATTAAGCAGTTTGTTGTTAGTTGGCCATGATAATTGTAAATTTGTAACCAACTGTTAGTCGGTTTTTTGGAGTAAAATAATATAACTATTAGTCGGTTATACAAATTATTCGGTAATGCCCATCACTAGTCATAAGTCGTTAGTCGTTTTTCGATAGTTAATAGTCATTAGTCGTTTTTTGATAGTGTTAGTCATTAAGTGGTTTTTTGTTAGTTGGTCATGGTAAGTGTAACCAACTATTAGTCGGTTTTTTGGAGTAAAATATAACTATTAGTCGGTTATTTAAATTATTCGGTTGTGCCCATCACTAAATTTAGTTCAAATAACCGAGGTAATTACATTGAATTATTAGAAACATTTGCTGATGATAAACTTCTAGTTCGCTTACGTTCAAGATATGGGCATTATACAAGTCCCAGTTACCAGAATGATTTAATAAAGGTACTGGCTGAATGTACTAGAGAAAATATTTTAAACAAAATGTCATTATTTGGTGCTTTTGCTATTCTTGATGACGAAAAAAAATATGCTTCCAAAAAGGAACAATTAAGTTTTGTGTTGAGGTTTGTTGATAAAGATTTTGATGTTTATGAGCATGCACTAGGATGTTTTCATATGAAAAATTCAACTGCTCAAAGTTTATCAGATGAAATAATAAAAATTGTAAGTGCAAATAAATTGGATATTAATAAATGTGTAGCTCAGTGCTATGATGGTGCCAGTGTCATGAGTGGTTGCTTCACTGGTGTTCAAGCAAGAATACAATCGATTGTTCCACACGCAATATACATTCACTGTTATGCACATCGTTTGAATCTCTGTTTAGTGCATACATTAAATAGTATTTCTGCTATAAGTGAATTTTTCCAAACAGTACAAGGGCTTTACAAGTTTATTATGAATAGTCAAAATCGCTATGAGCTATATGTTGAAATACAAAAACAAAAAAAACAAGAAATAATTCATTTAGAAAGGTTAGTAGAAACTCGATGGGCCTATTGGTAAAAATCATTAAAAAAAATCAATATTCGCTTTAAGGAAATTCGCGAAGTTCTCAATGTACTATCATTAAAAGGTGATGGAAAATCTAGAGTGATGGCAATAGGATATCTTGAAGAAATATCATCTCAGAAATTTATATCAATTCTGATTTCTATGGAATCTATACTGGAAATAGTTCACTGTGCATCAAATGAATTACAAAATAGTAAACTTTTACTTCCTTCTGCTATTCAACTAATAAATGTAAACAAACAAAATTTGTTGAATATACGTTCAAATGAAGTTTGGGAGAAACTAAAAAAAAAAATTGTAGTTAAAGCTAAAGAAAATGATATAGAACTAGACATTAAGAACATCTAGAAAAGAAAGCAAGTTCTCAACAAGAACCTTCAAGATTATGTTGTTTCATCAACTCTGGGCAAAAATATTACAAAATGTACTTCTTTAGAAAGTTTGAAAACAAATATTTATTTTGAAGCAATTGACAGGTTAGTAAAAATATATTTAAATTATCATTCCTTTTCAATAATAATACATAAATAATTTCTAAATTAATTTTCAGATTTACAGTTGAATTAAATTCAAGATTTTCAAATGATGTATGTGATGTATTAATGGTAACAGAGAATTTTAATACTTCTAGTTTAGAATTTTTTAATCCAGATTCTATTTACTTAAAACGCTTTGTTGAACACTATAATTATTTCAAAATTGACAATATTCTTTTAACATCAGAATTTTTATGTGCTAAAACCTTATGCCTTTCAGAACACTATAAAAACTTAGATCTGTTTAAGATTTCACATATACTCCACAAAGTTCAGAATGCTTTTCCTGAAACATAAAAAATAATTTCAATCTTAATGACTTTGCCAGCAACAACAGCTACAAATGAAAGATTTTTCTCATCTCTTAAAAGAGTAAAAAATTATTTAAGGTTAACCATGGGGGTTGATAGATTGAGTGACCTTTTGGTTATTAATGTTGAAAGCACTGAAGCTTCTAAAATAAATTTAGAAAAAGCTGTTGATAAATTTGCACATTTAAAAGAACGCCGTTATCCATAAACATTTTAATCTTATGATTATATTTTATATTATTATTATTAAAAAATGTTAATTTTATATAATTATTTATAGCAATTACATTTTTTATTAAACAGCAGATTATTTATCTTAAAAGTATAATATAATGTATATTGTTAATTTTTTAAAGAAGTATATTACTATATTATTTATCAAGGTGTTGAGCATGACAAAATGGATGTATTTTGTCATGGTGTTTAGTATTTAAATGTGACTGTAAATACTGACAACATTTGTAAATCAGTATTATAAGGTAGGTACCTATAACCTGCTTATTATTAATTTATACATAACTCAGTAATTGTCCTATTTGACTGTATTAAATATTAGACAAAACACAAAAATGTTTATATTTAATACTTCTATGTCCGATGTGCGATGTGTGACGTTCAAATACATGAAATACCCAAAATTTACCCCCCCACACACCCCCGCACGTACTATGGCTTTATGGTATGTGAATCTGAGTGAAAAAAAAATTGAGTCGGAAAATCAGTGAGTGGTTGCCCTAGTCTAACAAAAACTGAAATGACGCCACTGGTAACAATGTATCCTAACCCAGATAGCAATTGTGTAATGATAATAATATAATATTATTATTATTACAGTACACAAATATTGTTATAAAGATAATGTTATTATAATAACATAATTATCTAATTATGATAATATTTTTTCAGTAATTTAATAATAATATTATTTTAATACTAATGGGGAGATTTCACACTCGTTGTCCACCTATTTGCGCCTCCCACAAAAATATTTACCGTATAGCATTTTACAGGGAGATTTCGCATTTTTTGTCTACGAATTCTCCACTTACACAAAATATTTACCGTACTTTAAAATTACAGGGAGGTTGTACACAAAATATATTATCATTATCATCACCTAAACAAATTATTTACAAATTAACACATTCGCTGCGTTTGTCGACTATAGCCGACGGACCTGTTTTTTCACGGCGCGTCTGTCGGATATATCCGACGCATAGGTATGTGAACTATGCGCCTGTCGGATATAGCCGACATCAGGTCTGTTGAATTAAATGTGCTATAAAATAGTGACGCACTACAGCAATGTTTTTTTTTTACACACGCCTCTACACAGAAAAATTCTTGTTATTTCAGTCTAATCCGTTTATAAATAACTTATTTTGTTGATTTTTTTTCACTAATTAAAATGTCTGAATTGGTGGCACGCTCCTAGCGAAACATCGATATGATTTGTGACGCATCGAACGTGTCGCAAGTCGCAACTAATTATTTGACGCAGTGAATGTGTTAACAACAATTAATAATCAATTTAGTATATTATTAGGCTAGTCCTAACTCCTAGGAAGGTTTTATAATATAAAATACTATATTATAGTAATTAGTAAATAGTAGTATATATTAGAATGTATACATTATATTATACTGTGGAACTGTGCTTGCATATAGTAGAATTTTTTTTTTTTAGAAATGTTTGTATTTATATGCTCAACATTTTGGTGGAATCATAATTTGCCTATCGTACTTACTTTTTATGTTATTGTTAATAAACCACATAAAACTGAATTATAAAGTTATTTCAAACATTTGCATATTTGAGAAACTCAAAATTGATTTTTTTACTATTTTTTTTCATTCGATGAGTAATAACATAAATAAGTTTTTGGTGAAATCAGAACTAACTTATATTTGTTGGTTTGGAAGATATAGATTAAAATAATAAGCAACAAAAAATCAAAATTTACAGGTAAAATGTATTTTATTCATAAATATAATATTCAATATTCTATTTGATACAACATAAAATACCTGCATCTATTTGGGTCAGAATATGATTTTGCACACGTATAATATGGTTTACCTATATGTACCTATACCGGATTTGGCGACACGCAATGACGCCTGTGTATGACAGTTACATAAGTGGTAATCTTCTGCCATGTATTTAAAGTACCGACATCTTGAGGGGTCCGTGTAATTTTTTTGGCATACAACAAATTGTGTTGTACTATTTTCCAAAAAAGAATTTGGCTTGTCACGTATTGAAACAGGTAATCCACAATGACAAACATATAAACTTCCATCGAACATCCAACGATTCATCATGTGTTCGGGTGTGTGCAGTATACCTAAGTAAGGTACCGCCACATTGGTAATATAATTTGATCATTATTACACAAACATTGCAGAAATTGTACGATTTAATTTAATTATAGTATGCGGCGCTATCTAAATTCATTAATCAGTCCACTAATCACATTTCTTTCTTCAATTCTAAATACACTCGTCGTTAAAGGCACTATCTCTCCATAATTACTTTCGTCCAATACCTATATCCTCATTATAATAATCAGATCCATTTTTAGATTCTAACTGACTAAATATATCAGTTTTAATAAATGTTTATATTATTTATAATATCCTATTACTGTAATGATGATTAAGTTGAGCTATAATAGTTTCATGATTGTAACTAATAATAATAATACTAAAAAAAGAAGACCACGATTAAAGATTACTTATAATAGGTACCTATATATTATCGAGTTACTTCGCAGTCGTTGTTGTAGTTGCGAACTTGCGTCGAACTCGTGTCTTGTGTACTATACCTATTACCTACCTAATTTTTTTTTTTTTGGGGGGTTTTTCCGGCCTTTAAGACCATCCCAATTACCTACCTAATAACTGTTATAAACACGCCTCTCAATTTTATTGATATTTACGAGCTTTTTGAGCGAAAACGTCAAGGGGATGTTTCTATAGCAGTGCTTGAAAAATTGCAGTCTTGGACACTAATTGCCAAAAACAATACACTAAAATGTGATCACGGGCATTATCTTAAATTATGTTTGAGAGCAAATTGTCTGGACGGATATGTATGGAGATGCCGAGAATATTCCACAAATTCAAGTCGAAAAAAAGTAAATTATAAAACTTTATTATTTGAAAATTCAGTTTTTCAGTTCCCAACAGTTTGACATTGTAATCGTTCTATTAATTTATCCATGCCTCCCCACCCATCGGGGGTTTTTTTTTTTTTTTGTATTACTTTTCGCCTCCTAAAAAAATAAATTTTATTTAACAAACTGTATTTTTCCAAAGGTAAAATGTGATGTTTATCAATCCATAAGGAAAGATACATTTTTCTACAAGTCCCACTTATCATTGTACACAATTGTTAGTTTTACGTATTTATGGACAAAAAATGTATCTCTATCGTTCCTTTCTGAGGAGTTAGGGATTGCTCAACATACCGCCGTATATTGGGCTTATTTTCACCGTGAAGTGGTTTTCGATGGCATGATAATACATCATGAAAAAATTGGTAATTATTACCTTTAAAAGTTTAAAAGTTCAAAATGTAATAATTTGCTGTGTCATATTTTTATATAACGATTAGGAGGAGTGGGTAAAACGGTTGAGATCGATGAGTCCAAATTTGGAAAACGCAAATACCATAGAGGACATGCAGTTGAGGGTCAGTGGATATTTGGTGGTATACAAAGAGATAATCGAGCGTGTTTTCTAATTCCTGTCGAAAAGCGGGATAAGGAAACATTGCTAGCTATAATTAAACAGTGGGTGCTGCCTGGAACGCAGATAATAAGCGATTGTTGGAAAGTATGTACTTTATCAATCTATTTTTCGGCTTCACGTTTTGTTTATATATAACTATATTGCAGAGTTACGACTGTTTGAATGATGAAGGCTTCATACACTTTAAAGTTAATCATTCAGTGAACTTTAAAGACCCAAATACAGGCGCCCACACCAACACCGTCGAGGGAATGTGGAGACATGCAAAAGCTTCGCTGTCTCAATACTCAAGGAAAAAACATTTCTATGGCGGCTACATGGCAAAATTTATGTTTTTAAAAAAATGCCGTATATTGAATCTAGACCCTATTATTGAATTTTTCCGTTTAGCTGGTAATTTATACAATCCAAATAAATATAACAACGATGGGGTCGACGTTTCTGATGACGACGATACTGATATAATATAATATACATTATCTAAATCTGTACATTTTGATTTGTTATTGTTTATTATTTTTAACACATTCAATGCCATTTTAAACTGGTATTTGACATAGGAAAAGTACCTCGGGTCACCTTTGTTGACCGTACCTACGTAATTTTGGCTCGGCGACGCGGGCTCGGCGCCGAAAACTCTAGCGGAGCTCCACGTGTAAACCAATTTTTTCCAAACCAAAAAATATAAGTTAGATCTGATTTCACCAAAAACTTATTTATGTTATTACTCATCGAATGAAAAAAAATAGTAAAAAAAATCAATTTCGAGTTTCTCAAATATGCAAATATTTGAAATAACTTTATAATTCAGTTGTATGTGGTTTATTTACAATAACATAAAAAGTAAGTACGATAGGCAAATTTTGATTCCACCAAAATGTTGAGCATATAAATACAAACATTTCTAAAAAAAAAAAATTCTAAAAACTTAAATTTTTGGTATTTTAAATTCAAAAACACGATTTTTGAAAAAATTGAGCATTTTGAAGTTTTTTTACCATGACTTCCAAAATAAGTTCGACCGGCATTTTTTGAAAGTATCATCAAATAGGTAGGTACATCATAGCGTTTTGTGTTATGATTACCTTTTTTTGTTTGAAATACTTAATTCATAATTTTGTGCGAGGCCTCTTTTGTATCTAAACTTCTGGACCTAAAATCTGTTAATCAGACTCAATAAACCATTTTTAAGTGAAGTAGCTGTATAACTGTATTAGTTTACATTTGTTGTCTGTAGCTTTAATATTAATTCTCTAAAAATTAAATAAGAGGAATAGGTATATTATACATATTTCTAAAACATATATTGCTATTATTAAATGATAAATTATAATTGATAGGTAATGGTGGGTGTTTGTAAGTAGGTAATTATACCTAGCTCACAAATAATAAAATAATACATGTTGTAAGTTATTTCGGGAGTTATTTTGTTAATTATATAACTATATTATGCTTTTTTTTGTCTAAATATTTATAATTTCTAGTTATTCATTGTTAAATTATTGTTTTCCACTACTTACCTAAAAGTGATGCATTGAATTGGGTTTATTTATTTTAGGTACCTTTTTCTTGTTTCTATAGTTTTTCAATTAGACTATTAGGTACCTACCTATTTGTAATAACTAGATAATAACTATTATTTTATTATTGTATTTATTTGATGTTAAATGATATAGTACTATAGGTTACTACCTACAAGTAATAGTTAGTTGAAAAAAATTTGCAATTTAGAACCTTAGAATTTTGTTATTAATTATAATTAAAAACATTCTTATAAAATAGGTTCATAAAAAAAATGTATAAACATCTGAGTGCTCGTTCCAAAAGGAGAAAAATCAAAGAGGAGGTAGAAGCTTTTATTCCAGATACTGCTCCAGAACCCTACAGTTGTTTAAGTATATAATTTAGGTTATCATATTATTATAATTAATAATAATATGTAGGTATTTTTGGATTCATTCTTGTTTATTTTTCACTATTTTTACTTAGATATTTCATCATCAGATTTAGAATCGCAGCCAGTAGGTAGTAGTTTGGTTAGAGACATGCCAATAACAAACAGTGATAATCATGAAGTTGAATGTGCAAAAAAAAGACAACACACTTTTAGTTCGGATATTGAACAAAATACTATTAGGCCTGAGATACTTGATGAACAACGAGAGTATTCAAATGTACCAAATGATGACATAGAGATAAATAGTTATTCATTTGAGTCAGAATTAGCACAGTGGGCTTTACATTACAAGATAACGCATACTGCACTCAATGGAATTTTAACCATTTTAAAAAAACATGAATGTTTTTCTTGTTTACCCAAAGACGCTAGAACATTGTTAAAAACAAATTCTGTCGAATGCAATAGTATTAAAGAAGTCAATCCGGGTACATACTATCATTTTGGTATTGAAAACGGTATTATACGTCATTTTCTAGATAGCATTTCAAATGAAGAAATTAAATTAGTTGTGGGTATTGATGGATTACCTATTTCTAAGAGCAGTTCCACTCAATTTTGGCCTATATTGGCATACATACGTTCAATTTCCAATCATGTTTTTCCTATTGGAGTTTATTGTGGAACACAAAAACCTAATGACAGCAATGATTATCTGAAAGACTTTGTCATTGAGGCTGAACAATTAATTTTAAATGGTATTTTCATCAATGGCAAGTTTTACAAAGTTGTGCTCGATGTTGTTTGTTGTGATGTTCCAGCAAAATCATTTGTTTTAAAAATTAAAGGACATAATGGATTTTATTCGTGTACACGTTGCAAAATTGAAGGGGAATATATTGAAAACCGGTAGTGCTTTCCTTATTCTGAACCATCTAACCGACCATCTGAAAGGACACATCATGATTATGTTCAACGAGCTCAAATTAGTCATCATGTGTTTTCTAATAATTCATGTTTGGTAGAAATACCCAGATTTGATATTGTTAAAGGTTTTTCGTTAGATTATATGCACTTAGTCTGTTTGGGTGTAGTCAAAAAACTTCTAATGTTATGGATGAAAGGCCCCTTAAGTGTACGTTTGCCATCATGGAAAATTAATCAATTATCAGAACTAATAGTAAATTTAAAACCAGTTTTTGTATGCGAGTTTTCCAGAAAACCTAGAACATTAATTGAAGTAGCCCGTTGGAAAGCAACTGAGTTTAGGTCTTTTTTATTATATATTGGACCAATAGTATTGGATAAAGTGTTAAGTGATCACTGTTTTAAAAACTTTAAAGCTTTAAGTGTAGCTATGACTATACTTTTAACACCAGGTCTTAGTGAATTTGTCCAATATGCACGAGATCTTTTGGAATATTTTGTAAAATCGTTTGAACAAATTTATGGACGACATTTGGTATCTAGTAACATTCATGGCTTGATCCATTTAGTTGACGATTATCAAAGATACGGACCATTAGATTTATGCAGCGCATTTCCATTTGAAAACTACATGAAGGTTCTAAAGACAATGCTGAGAAAGCCAGACAAGCCATTACAACAAATTGTAAAAAGATATCATGAAGGAAGTAATTTAGTTATCCAACCTACTAAAACAAAACCAAAAACCTATATTATTTTAGGGTCTCATAATAGAGGACCTTTGGTACATAATATAACAATTAATCCACAATATAGTACATTAGTTAAAGACAACTTCAAGATTAAAAGTAAAATTGATGCAGAGTCATATTTTTGTACCAATAATAATGATATTATCAAGTTAGTCAATATTGCTCATTTAAAAGAAACTGGAGAAGCTGTTTTAATAGGAAAGAAATTTATTAAAAAAAAAGATTTTTACAATCAACCAATTCGGTCATCACTCCTGAATATATATGAAGTACAACAATTATCTGATGATTTTGATTACTAGCGCATAAGTGATATTAAAAACAAGGTTATGATATTTCCGAGAAACAGCAACCTAATAGCTATTCCTTTACTACACACAGTATTATAACAATTATACAATTTTCATATTTTTTTTTTTTCCATGTTAACTTGTATTATTATGTTTCGTATTTTGCAAATTATATTGGTACAACTTTATACCAATCGTTAAAGTAAAACTTCATTTAATACAATAAAATAGATTCTCAAATCATTGATTTACCTTTATAAATGTATTTTTATTAAATTAAATTTTTTTGTTTAATCGCTTGAACTTCAAAGTTCAAACAATAGTAATTAAGTTTTAAAAATATTAACTATTAATATATTATAAACATTAGAAGACATCTTCAATTAATTAGTGTGTATTATGAGGAAAATGTTCATCCAAAATTAAATTACTCCAACTAGAAATAATAATGGTAATAAGCTATATATTATATATACCTAAACATAATATTATGTATGTACTATTAACATTTGTATATCATGTAAAAGAAAGAACTGAAAGATGATTGTTTTATTGACTATAACAATGTAATAACTTTCATTCCTATCAATTGAAAAAAAAAAAAAAAATACTAATTAGAACAAACATTATTATATAAATTTTCAGTTATTTATGTAACACGCTGTTATGTACCTATGTATACCAAGCATATTAAAATTATTTATTAGTTAAAATTTTCTTTTAGTTCAATAAACCAGTATAAAATGTGGATCATAGTAAGTTTTGACGATGAAGATGCTGTAGAAGCGGTTCCTGCTCACTGGATGAAAAATAACATGTGCGCCTGGCCAAAAAAAGATACAAAGAAACATATACAACGTAGGACTATTCCAAATAAATTTGATTTTAATTATTTTAAATCAAGAATTTTGAAAAAAGGCATTGGTAAATATTTTATTAATAGGTAGATTATTTTATTTTTTTACTACTTATTTACTTAATAGGAACATTACATGAAGCCCGAGAAATAGTTAAATTAGCAGAGGAGACAAGTGACCTATCTAATATAGAAAACACAAAAAGGAAAAAAGAAACTACATTTAAAAATGTAGAACCTCCTCAGTATATTGAAAAATTAAAATTACATAATTACCGTCAATCGGGGTGCCTTGGAACTGCGAGGTGACATGTAACGATTCCGTTTTTCTTTAAACATATCAGGTTATCTATGAGAGAAAATGATATAATTTAATTCTACCTCCATTAAAATGAAATTTACAATTTTTGCGATAATAAATGTTATCATCAACCATGTGATTGGTCTTATCATTACATCAAAAAAAATAACCAAACATTTCGTATAACAGCGATTTTATCATTGCTCTCAAAAGTGCTTCAGATCTTGGTGATTTAAGTCAAGTGTGAAGGTTTGTATATTTTTTACACTTTAAAGGATACTTCAAAAGCAGAATTTTGTAGTTAGAAGTCTAAAAATATTTTTTTCCAATTTTATAGCTTAAGTTTTATTTTACAGAAAAAAATTGAGGGTGACTTGGAACACCAAAAATGCCAAACAAATACGTGCGTATACCGGGTATATTATTTAATAATGAAGAAATTATAGAAAATGCCATAACTACAATTAACACAAAAGAAAAAAAGAAAGTTAAAAAAAGAAAAAATGAAGAAAATGTATTAATTGAAAGTGAAAGAATGTTAATAGTTGATGAGACTGAAATTAATAATAGTGATCAAAATATATTACCCGAAAATGATTACATGATAGTAACTGATGAGACTGAATTTAATAATAAAATTGTACAAAATATACTTAATGATAATGATGATGATATTATAGATGAGACTGAATGTAATAATATAAATAAGACTGAAAAATATTCTACTCCAACTGACTATAAGACTGAAAAAAAAAAAAAGAAAAAATGCGATAAAATAATTGTTAATGATTTTGTTATGGTCAAGTTTGAAACAATTAAAAAAAACATTGAAATGTTTATTGGCCAAGTGACTGAAATTGAAGAAAATGAATATACATGTAAATTTTTAAGAAAGAACAACCAGATGACTGGCTTCTATTGTTTCCCATTCATAATTGATGAAGCGACCATATCAAGAAAACAAATTGTTAAAAAAATGGTGGTAAAAAAACAAAGAAGAGGTAATTTCCAATTCCAATAGTGCTTAGGTACCTATCTATTAAGTATTAAATAATGTTATTAAGTACCTATTAAGTTATGTTTTTCTATTTAAAAAGTTTTTTATTTTGTTTTAATCATGTTATTGATATTTTATTATTTTAAAATTAAGTAGGTATACTTTTAAAAAAAAGGTAAAGTCAACCTGTTTCTTTTTTATACTTATTTAACATGTATTTGTGTTAATTTTGAAGTGACTATTAAGTTATGTTAATCTATTTAAAAAGTTTTTTATTTTGTTTTAATCATGTTATTGATATTTTATTGTGTTAAAATTAAGTATACTGTTAAAAAAAGGTAAAGTCAACCTGTTTTTTTTTTATATTTATTTAACATGTTCCTGGGTTAATTAAAAAAATAAAAATTCTGTTACAAGTCAACTCTAACGTGTTTGAATTGAATTCCTAATTAAATTTTCATAGCTGTTACAAGTCACCCAAAAATTAAGGTGACTTGTAACACGTACTTTTTATTTTTTTTTAAGTACAATTTTTATTAAAAAATAAAATGTAAGGTCATATCCTATTCATGAGACGTATGCGCATATTTTTGTATTTTTTGTAGGCCTGTATGATTTTTTTTAAGCTTAGAATACTAAGAAATATGTTAAAATCGTTCCAAGTTACCCCGATTGACGGTATAAACAAAATGGTAAATACCAATTGAATATATATATAAATACATGATTTAATTTATACAAGTAATTAAGTATGTAATATTTTATTTATTTTAATAACTGGTTAATTGTCTTTTTAGATAATTTAGTTTCTAGGGAGGTAGATTTTGATAGGTCAATAACATTGGAGACTTCACCCGAAAAGCAGAAAACAGTTACAAGTTATAGTATGTTTACCTTTTTTTGTTTTAATAAATTGTTTATAACTATTAAAGTTTTAATTTTTTAATTAATTTGCAGATTTTAACCAAGATTTAGATTATAACTATAAAGAAATCAGTACAATAGATAATTTTAAGACACAATCATTAAAATCCAAACTAAATATGCCTGGGTCTAGATTTTCAAATAAAGGTATATTATATTATAATTATTGACGCACACATTTAAAGATTTTATTTATTGATTATGTCTTTTTAAGGTCATACAGATCAGATGTCAGATTGCTCTCCTTCAAAAGTAAAAAGAACTCTTTTTAAACTAATAATAAGTACATCAATACAAGGTATTTTATTATTTATATTTTATTTGATTTAGTTAAAAATTATATTTTATTATATTATATTATGTAATATATATTACATGTTAAATGTATACATTATTAACAGATAATAAGTCTTCATCAACAACTCCTGAAAGTAATCATGAAATATCATCCATCGTATATACATCATCTTCTCCATTTAAGGTCACATCACAAGAAAACTATCAATCATTAATTCCTGATGTGCATGAAGAAAAAGTGTTATCAGGTAAATATACGTTACTTGTTGAACTATTTAATGGTCATGACTTCTGACTGAGTATATATATTATGACAATATATTCATTGTTTTCCCTAGATTATAATACCAAACAGTTATCAAATCTTGGCCGTACACCATCTACATCAACTAAAGACGGTTGTAATGATGATTTAGAAATCAAAAACATGATGCCTAAGCCATATTCATCTACAAAATACAATAATTATATTATTAAAGATCACAAAAGGATGAATGAAGTTTCACTGCAGAGTAATGTAGCCATCACACCAAGAGGCACCAATTCATCTGACCAACATTCTGGTAAGATTTTATTAGTTGTATTGATACTTAGGAATTAATAAATCTTTTAAATTGTTTAAACATATTATTTTCCCATTACAGATATTTTGAATAGGATCTTAAATGTGGTATTAAAGATTAGGTATGATGTACAGTCCGTTCAACAGAAGCAGATGGAAATGGAACAGACTCTAACAGATGTAATAAATCAAGTAAATGAAACCAAAGGCTCTACTCACCAAAATATATCAACAGAAGGAGAAGATTTTTATTTAATGATTCCCATAATGGACGAAGAACAATTATTTATATTTGAAGAAAAACTTTTGGAAAAGTCTTATAAATTATGTGTTGTAAGTGAAAATATTACAATTGATTTATCAATATAATTTATTATATCTTTAATTTACATGAATTATTCTTTAATTAACTTAAGATATATTTAATGAAAATTATTAAATACATTTGTATAGGTAAATGAGCTCAAACATCTTCAAAAAAAAGAACTTAATTCTACGGTACGAGGCTTACTAAAAGCACTTTTCAATGATGATGTCTTGAAAGAATACAGTTATGTTGGGCAAAAAAAAAAGAAAATTTTCAGTTCATTACGATCATGTGCAATAGTTTTTGGTGAGTGTTTTCTTATAATATAATAATATGTTATTTTTTCTAATTCAACTATATAATTAATAGTCCACATAATTTGTTAAAGAAACTATTAGAAAAATTAAAAACTTCCAAAGTTCAACTAATGCAGCTATTGAAGACCCAATTAAAAAATACATAGCTGGTGCTGGTTTTAGAAAATCTTCTAAAAATATAGATTAACTAAAAATTTAAAATTTAAACTATTATTCTATTAAAACAAACATTTTAAAGATATAAAATACCTGTTTATTAATTTAAATTAAGTACATAATATTTGTATTGTAATAATAGCAATAAGTTTGTTATTTTTTTTTATGATACTATAATATTATATATGACAATAAATATTATTTTACAAGCTATACATTTATATTTTCCTTATTTTAAATAAAAATTAGAAATATTTTATTTTTTTGTTTACGACTGCAATTTAATTTAAATACCCATATACTGTCTTGAATGGTATATGTAATAAATAGCTTTATGTTAAACTGAAATGTACAGCAGAGTATAAGAATAGATGCTCTTTTTCTAACTTTATTATTTCAACAGCCTAAGGTATGTTGGCTTATGGAAAAGCTTTTTACAAAATTCATTAAATGTGTAAGTAAAAATACATAGGTATCATTTTGTAATCAAAAAATAAAAATTATAATTTATTCAAATTTTTTAGCTGCTTCAAAAAAGTAAAATTAATATTATAAAAATCTTCTCACATTATCATTATAATGTTAAAATGAGAACATAAAAACAATTGAAAAATTAATATTTTGGAATATTATAATAATATAGTTCTTAAATTGTTTTTGTAATGTTCTTCTACAAATATTATAATAATAATGGTATTGTGGCCAAAAAATATTACCATAATATTATTATCACACTTTTGTACTCAATTTATAATGAATTAATATTGATTAAATAATATTACTTGTTACAAGTGAAATGTCATAATAACATTATTATATTATGATTTTGCTATCTGGGAAAGAAACGTGCACATGCAAACTACAAATAAACTGTCATAATATAACTGCGGTTCGTGTGTCGTTGAGGAAAGAAGAAAGAAAATCAAATGTCACAAAACTGGTTAAAATTTTGAAGCGAAAAAAAGGACGTTCGGGCCGTAAAAATCCTACTCACGTTACAAAAGTCCTTTCGAGTTTCGGCAGAAGATTCTTTGGCGTATCATAAAAACGAAGAATCTGAGTCTTACATAGTGCCAATGAAAAATCACGAGGGTGAAATTAAAAATATTTTCCACAGTGTTACATCTAACCAACAAAATAATAGTCGCATAATCAAAAATAACGAAAGCTTAAAATTATTTGAAAACGAATCGTGTTATACATCAACGCCCGTAAAAATAAAAAAAACCGATGATAAACTTGAAATTCACGATGATATTGACATTTCTGACAATTTTTCGCGAGAATATAAAATTTTTGGTATACTCATCGATAGGACATCGCTTAGCTGTTTAGACATGTTTTCACCCAAAGATGGTTCAAAATCATGGCTGACTGATTCAATTGTTGACGCGTATCTAAGAATCATGTGGTATGAATCTGAATGTCAAGATATATCTGGTGTCATAGCTTTCACTGATGAATGTTACGTGTTAAGCATTCCCGAATTGTGTAAAGCAAATTTCAATACTCAAGCGTTATACTTCGTGCTTCAAGACATCCCCAATAGAGATCTGGTGCTTTTTCCGTGCTGTCTGGAATATCATTTTACGTTAATTGTATGTATTCGAAAACTGAAGTATGTTTTGTACTTGGACAGCAAATTTCATGAACAGAAAACAAAAACAACTCCTATTGCGATAAACAACTTTTATTGTTTGCTATCTGCTTCCAGCAAGGTGTTGGAACAACAATTTGATATAACAGAGTGGAAAACATTTTTTCCATCAGATTTGCCACAGCAAAATAATAATATAGATTGTGGCGTGTATATACTACAATACACAAGTGCCATATTCATAGGCGGAAATTTGGTGAAATTACTGGGGGGGCTGCGCATTATATTTCTCATTGTACTTATATAGGCACTACTGTACTAGAGTCGCTCGCAATTATTCATTTCAACAAGACAATTTACAAAGTTTGACATACTAAACAATTTAACCTTAATAAAGTACAAAAACAATAATGTGCCATAGGTACTTTGAACATTTTATTCTAAACAAAAATAGCATTAAATTTATTTTATTATTAAGTTATAAAATTAATTGAATTATAACCAATCTAAAACAAGATGTTAAAACAAAGAAGCCAAGTATATAACATAATAAGTCAGTAAAGTTCCTAGATCACAAGTCTCAGGTTCAGGTACTTTTATAGATTCAACTGTAGCAATACTCCCTTGACTACTACTTAAAGTGTCGTCTGGGTCAGTATCGTCTATGACATTAGTACAAACCGAGACCACAGAAGACGACGAAGACGGTTTATTCACATTAAAGATCGCAAATAATTTCTTAGACATATTGATAATAATTAAATAAATTTAACTTGTAAGTTGTAAGCTGTTAACCACTCAAATGACAAATCAATGCGATATTGAGATGTGCGGCGAAAAACAAAAATACATAAAATCCGTCGGTTATGAGTTTATGACATAAATTGAATATGCTATTACATTTAATCTATGATTATGGTGACTATCGATTGTGGTGATATTGTTTGTAAAAACTTTCATTATACATATAAAAATAGCATATTATTACGTAACCGTGTATACGAAACAGGACGACGCGACGCGAACGACTGCTGATAAACAACCAATGCGGGTGTAATTGTTTATTATTAATATTACATTAATGATGATCGTTCCAAGTTATGACATTAAGTTCGTCAAATTTTACGAATTAAATTTAATTATTATCATGGAATATTTTTTTATAATTTATTTTGTAATTCAGATATTAAAAATGCATTTTTTAATTATACTAATTATTATATATTTTGATATATTTAGTCACATTAAAATTGTGAGGGCCAGAGGGGGCTAAGACCTGTACTTTAAAATTCTGAGGGGGCTTAGTCCCCTCTAGCCCCCCCCCGATTTCCGCCTATGACCATATTTCAACGCTTTACAGGCATTATTAATGCAGATGTAAAGACATCAAGAGAGCTCATCAAAAAGAAATTAATAGAGTATGACAGTAAAACGTTTAGTAGCGATGAACATTTGAATTCATATGTGTCTTACTTAAAAGTTGATAAAAAATCTGTAAAACAGCAAATACTCGATTTAAAAATGGACAATTTTGAATATCTACCTATTTCAACATTGTTACCATTGAAAAATAATAAGACAACAGTACATTTCTTAACAGAAATAATATCGTTGATATCGCAGGACTCTTTGACGTTAGGGTCGGATATTTACGATACATTCGAGTACAATTGTAGGAAAGACGAAGAGTTTGTTGTTCATGGTGTACCGATTTCTTGGAATAAAGTGATACAGTCCAAAGACAATGAATTAGAAATTGACCCGCAGAATTTTGTTCTATATCTACGAATATTACATTTCAACGAGCGCGAAACTCTAAAAAAATTTGAAATTGACGTATTCACCAGCGATCTCATAGATTTAATGAACACAACGGTATTTAAGACACTCGTCGAATACTGTATAAAATGGAAGTTTTCTGAAAGAGACATGATAATAATTCCCTATCAATGCGCAATGATAATAAGAATGATAATAGTTTTGCGAAATCATAAAACTATAATCGGATTAAGCACAGATGGTTCAGAAGGACATGATATCAATAAAGATTGCGTTATTACATTTCTTAAAGCTTATTCTACAGCTTGTTTTATGGATGGGATTCCATTCAATGCAAAATAATGGATATGCTATATTCCGACAGACGTACATAGTGCATTTGACTGGGGCAATTCACTAATATGCACTTTGATGTATGCAAAAATCATATTCAAGCAAGACTGCACAATTATTGAAAATTATTTAAAACAATTACCATTCATCAAACACGATTTAAGAGAAGAGATAATAGATCATATGCGAAAATATAACAAAAGACCTCTTCATAACCCCAAAAAAATAAATAACATAGTTATTAGTGATTACGTTGAAAACAATTTAATCGAGTTAGTCACATTCATAGACATTGAAAACATTGAGATTATGTTAGCAGATAGGTATATTAAAAACTTATTGGAAACATTTGGCTGGTGGACAATGTGCGTATGAAGATAATTGCAATTCTGATTTTACGGAAAAATTAATTCATTGTGTGGATTGTTGGAAATGGTTTCACAAATCATGTAGTGAAAATTTATGTGCTGTGAAAATTAAAGGCTATTATATATGTAAAAATTGCAGCATAAAATAACTATTAATTTGATTTATTTTTGTTATGAATATTATAAATTAAATTATACTATTAATTAATAGGTGTGCTATTTATTACTTTAAATAAGTACTTATCATTGTTTTTCATTAGTAAAAATATTAAAAACATGTACATCTATTAATATATGTCCTTGTATTATGCTCTCTATTCTCTAGTGTGTAGCGAGCAGTGTGCACTGCGTGATTACGTTTTTATTCCTATTTAACCAAACATTAATCATTAGGTAAATTAATTTATATTTTTCTATCTTAGCTATGTCGAGTTGAATAAATTATTAAAATTATAAGTATTAATAGTTTTACGATAAATAACCAATAATTCCTACTTGTAATCTATGGTACTGTACGTCTGTATACTACTGTGTAAAAATTCAAAAATTGTTGATAATATATCTGATATATTATCAACAATTTTTATGTATTATTACATATATCACAATAATACATAGTAGTTCTTAACCTGTGGTCCGCGGCCCCCTGGGTGTCCGCAATACTCACGTCGAGGGTCCGTGACATCCTTAACACCTTACATAAGCCATACATGACGTGAGTGCATTATTACAATATATATTTTGTTATGTATACTTCTATAATTTGTAATACAAAATAGTTATTATAATTTTGGTTATGATAACATGAGATGTTTTGTAAAAAAAAGATATTCGACAAAAAAATGGTAGGGGTATTGGTTGGTGGTTCTACAAAAGGTTAAGAACCGTATACATATACTATTATTTTTTCAAGTGATAAAACAATTAATATTAACTGAAATAGCGGGGGTGGTGGTCCTGCGGCACCCATGAATTTTTATTGATTTTAAAACGATTTGTGCTTTTATATTTTATTTTTATTTTGTGTCTACCATCGCCTATTAGGACAGTTAAAATGGTTCGATTTTCTACTTCAACATTTTTTCCGATAAGAAAGAAAATATAGTTGGTCTTTGTTGGGTCAAAACTCAAAAGTGAAAAATTCCTAGTAGTTTTAAAAAGCGGCTGGAAAAATTTTAATTTTTACACAAAACCTTTTATGTACCTATCGACAAAATTGATTATTTTTTCTGTTGTAACTCAAAAATGAATAACCGTAGAAACTTTAAATTTTAATAAAATGTTTATATAATTATTAATATGAGCACTTTTCTTAAAGTACAACATTTTCAAAATATACTGACTCTGTTTGAGCTATTTACCATATACCTATTCATGAACATTTTTTCATTGGTTATAAATTATAATTAAATATTATGTATAATTGTCTGTTATTAATAACATAGTTATTTTGACTTTTGAGGAGGCTCGATGGTGAACCAAATTGTTGGTATATTGTCGTGTCTAGGTAGTGTTAAACATTATGAATACTATAGTCCGCGACATGAAAAGTGGCCGATTTGTACCGCGACCCGTTCCGGCTTCCCTACCTGTTAGCCATTGGTTCTCAACCTATACCACCTCCTGCCCGGCGCCGGCAGTTGTAGTGCCACGCATCTGCGCGTAATGTGTATTCCATACATTATAGTAGACTGGTTTTTTTTTGTGAACCCTTGGCGGATCTTCTGGAATGCCTGGAGGGCAGCTGCAGAATGTATTGTGGTAGGGAATACAGTAATGCACATAATACAAACACGTTCTATGGCACTCGTGTTTATCTTTTTGTATGTTGTGTACTGCGCACTCGTAAACAACTATTTTTTTACACTGTTTTTTCTCCTGCGTTACCGTGTAATCCATTTAAAAATGTCGTTTTCTGATTCAGATACTCACAGTCAGAGTAAGAAAATTGTTTAAAGTGTGTATTTATTTTTAAAACAATTATCAAAGAAGTCAGATTTAACTGCTGATTTTTTTAAAAATGCGCAAGTTGTTACTGCCGAAGCTTGTGGTGTGGGTTATCGTACTGTAAGACGGATTTGTGCTGAAGGAAAAAATAATATTAATCCAGAAACACCAAGTGCGGATCCTACGTTTGTTTCTCCACGTAAAGGGTATAAACGCGCAAAAACTGTTTCAGAGCTGGATGATTTCGATTCCGATGTCGTGAGGAGAACTGTCCACGAGTTTTACGACCGGGGTAAGTACCCAACGGCTCAGTTAATATTAAATGTCGTAAAAAAAAAAACAAATTACACTGGGTGCGTTCGATCAATGCAAAGGCTCCTAAAAAATTTAAAATTTACGTACAAAAGATGTAATGATGGTCGTATGTTTTTAATGGAGAGGAATGATATCGTCGCACTTCGGTGTAAATTTTTACGACAAATGTGTACGCTGCGAGAAAATAAAGACGATCGGCCAGTAGTTTATCTCGACGAAACGTGGGTAAACCAAAACCATTCACGGACCCTTATTTGGCAAAATGAAAATAATTTAGGTGGTCTGAAGGTGCCGACGGGTAAAGGAGGCCGACTTATTGTATGCCATGCAGGATGTGCTCGCTACGGATTTATAGAAGGGTCAAAATTGGTATTTCGAAGCAATACCGGAAATACCACGGATTATCATAATCAGATGAATGGTGAAGTGTTCAAAGAGTGGTTTATTCAACTCCTAAAAAATCTTGAAGAGCCATCAGTTATAGTCATGGATAATGCACCTTACCATTCAATCCTCAGAGACAAATATCCTAAAAGTAATTGGAGAAAAGCCGAAGTACAACACTGGTTAAATGAAAAAAATATCGAGTTCCATCCATTGGAAACATTACCTGAACTTCGACAAAAAGTTAAAAACCTATTACCACGTGAAAAAAATATGAGCTGGATGACATTGCAATTGAAATGGGTCATGAGGTAATCCGTCTTCCACCATACCACTGTAAGTATAATCCAATCGAATTAATTTGGGCTCAAGTTAAGGGCCAAGTAGCGAAATTCAACAATACTTTCAAAATGGTTGATATTGAGCGGTTAACACACGTGGCATTAGATGCAGTAACAATTGACGACTGGACGAAATGCGTTCGTCATGCAGAAGAAATTCAGGACGAGGACAACAAAAAAGAAATAATGAGGGACACCATGATGGAACCAATAATTATGACAATATCACCAGATGACAGTGACTGGAGCGATGACGAAGATATTGACGAAGAAAACCACGGATAAGATATGTCTTAAATAATATTTAACTAAAAAAATTTTGTATTTGTAATTTTATTTAAAAATTTTTTTTAATGTTTGGTTTGAATAAAAAAATTGGTAATAAAATATTTTACAGTAATTTTAGTAAATTTTGTTTAACTCTTTCAGTCCTGATTTCTGTCTAAAATTTCCTAATGGTGAAAAAAAAAGTAATTATAAATAGATAATAAATAACAAAATGATAAAATAATAATAAATAATGGTTATGGTTTGTAACTTATTTGGTAACACTTTTAAAATTGAAATATAAAATCATTTGTATAGGAGCTTTGGAGTTTAGGAGTTACCCCGTACATTACGCGTTGAAATGGTTAATTCAAAAAAACGCGGCAATTAATTTAATTACTTTATGAACCACTAAGGCTAATCGTCCGCTAGGTTCGCGAAAGTCATCGGCCACTTTTCATGTCGCGGACTATAGGTATATGAACCACGCTCAGATGTATTTATTAATTTTGAACACTGAAAGAGTTATTATATTAATAAATGTCGATTGAGGACTGGGCTGAGTGCCATATTAAAAAATATTTTATCATACGAACAATTATTTTACATATATAGGTACCATTGTTTCACCAGGTATCTTTATTGATATTAACATATTTCAATAATAATATTCGATAAAAAAAAATATATATATGTGTATAACATGACATGTATCAAATATCAATGATAATAATAATAATAATAGTAATATCTAAAATAATTTAATATACTAAACACATTAAACCGGTATATTTTTTAAATCTGGATACATTGTTAATTCATTGTTTGGTCCATTTATGTTTATTCGTGTATATTTATTTTTGTGAGCTTTATGCATAATGTAATGCGTTAAGCTCGAAAATATCCCTGCTACTAATTTGACCCTCCAACCGAAGGTTTGATATAGTATTGATATATTCAATCCTGCGTTGAAACATGACAATAATATTTTCTAGATGAAAATCAATCCCAAACAACCACTTACAACATTTCCAAATCCGGTAAGAAAACCCCACATCTTTTTGAATTGTTCATCCACGATCTTAGTTATGGTATCCTGACCAATAAAGAATTTAATTCTTTTTTCATTATCTACAGTTTCGTACCCCATTGTTTGTCTCGCCAAATTATTTTGAGCCGCATTGGCATTAATTGGGAACATTAGATGTTGTTGTAATGCGTTCATGGAGTTCTGGTCGTATAATCCTGCCGATATCAAGTTTACTAGACTTTTGTACATCCAAGTCCATTTTGTGCCTGGCTTTAACGTCTGTGGTATTTTAATTTCTCTAATTGTAGGTGCCATTCCTAACCATGAGTCCCCCTGTTCATATGCTGATGGAAGTAGTTCGTTGCAATCAATTTCAGTGCCATATTGTTGCAATACGTGAGTTTTTGGTCCCATAAAATATGTTTTATTATTATATCGTACCGGCAATTCATTGTAACATGTATTTTGTCGTTCAACTTCAACGACGACAGGAGTGCATCTGAATAGATATATAACTTCTCCTCCTGTCATCGCACTGTAACCGGGACCTTCACCCATATTATAAGCAAACTCCGACAAACTATGTGAAGCCATTGATAGTTTTTGTTTTAAAATATTTCTTTCCAAATCACACTGTTTCATAAGTATGTCAGTGTACAAGGGTCACCGTCGATCGTAGAAAATTTTCAATGTAAACAAATTTTGTATTTACATACGCCATTAAATCGATGTTATACGGTGATAATGTATTAAAGGAAAAATGGTTCATGAATATTGGATCCACCAGTATATACAACTGTGTGTGTTCGGTCTGAATGACCGGAATTTCACAAGCAAATGCTTTTTTAATTTTTTTAAGGCAAAAACAATTTTTTCTGTTTCAACGAGATATGTATGAGATTCATCAGAGTGTTCGTTTTGAGGTTTTGAAACTATTAACGACACTGGTCCGTCATAAAGCACATTAAACTCATGAGTATCACAGTCATACTCGTTATTATTCCATATCACTTCTCCCTTGTAAGAGTCAATTCCGTACGCAGAAGTTAGCTTAAATCGAGTTCCTGTTGGCATAATTAATATATTGTCTTTATTATTAGCCATTGCTATTCCATCCGAAAGTTTAATCGTAATTTTTGCCTGCACGACAACATTAGTCCAAGAACCTCTATCAGTAGTAGGTATAACCGGAACCTTCGCAGCTTCCTTCTCTGTCCAATGAACCAACTACAGTATAAGACGCCATAGTCGTGTCATTGTTCTTCAATACAAAAACTCTACCCATTGGGGATTGATAAATAAGTTTTTGGTGCATTTCTGCGCATCTAACGCTGCCTATTGTTTGAACTTCCGTGAAAAAACCGCCTTCTACCATTTGAGCGTCATCAAAAATTGAACATTTCATTACAATATGGTCGATGGTGATCATACATGATTTGTATCCAATATTAAAAATTGCAGCTTTTTGTAAAAGTTTTATTCTTTGAATTTCTATGGAATTCGTCGGTGGTGGGGGATCGCAATAATCTACTCGTAAGCTATTAAATGATGTTATATTTATATGTGGTCCCGTACAGTCGTATGCTATAAAGGCCACTGCCCGTGAAATTGTTATAAATAGCAATAATTGTATTTTAATATTCATAATGCAATAGGTATTGTACATTTTCACCTGTTAAAAAAATAAAAATTGATAGAATATATTATTAGGGGTAAACAGCTTGATAATTTAATACAATGCTTAATTTATTGTTACAATGACGGTTAAAACATATATTATAATTTCATATTCACAATTAGTTTTTTTTTCTATAAGCATTTAAAGTTCGGATTTTGACAAAATACGTAAAACTCACGAAAATGTGCAAATAATTTCGAGTTAGAAATTATTAAATATTTTATTTTTAGTTTTAAGATTTGAAAATTTAATACACAATTCCTCATAAGCTTGTCCTCTATTATTTAAAAAAACGTAAACCTAAATGTCAAATTAAATTATTATAAACGTTTGAAGTTCAAGTTTTTACAATATTTAATCTACGCTATATTATATTACTACTAATAGGTAATAGCTGTAGTAATATAAATTAGTTAAATCAAAATTTATATAATAATATCAGAATTGTTTATCGTATACCTACCAATAATTTTATATCATCGAAATCATGTAATACATTCATTATTTTTTATTTAATTTTATTGATTGAAGAACGAATAAATTGAATTGTAATTTTATTTGAGTGACGAGTAAAAGTAGGTAACTTTATTGTTTTATAATTTAACTAATCCATCGTTACATTTTAGAAACCTGCAGATTGTTATAGTTTTACAAAATTTTAAAAAATGAAGGTAGGTACTGTTTAAAAAAAATGAAAATACATAGATACAAAATAATTTTCATAAGCGTATTTGAAGTTAGAATTTTAACAAAACCTGATCTTTGAGTTCTATAAATGTCACAGTTTTGACATAGGGCGAAAATAACAAAAAAAATGTATTTAAAAAAAAAAAAGTAGTTAATAATTTATAAGTACTATAATAGTGCAATATAGCGTTAAACATTAAAATCGTACATCGCCTAAACACCTAACCGACAGCGTTCAAACGATATAGGTACCATCAAGTTTTGTTTTTTATTTTTTACAAAAAAAAAATTGATTTTGACAACTTTTCGCTGGCTACGCATTGACGATGGATCTAAACATATTTTAAGTTCGTATTTAAAAATACTAAAATGGTCATAGTTGACTTGACAATTAAAACATCATTAAAAATCTACGAGATAACACAGGTAATGTTGCTACCTACAAATTCGATAAGCGATCGATTCACTCTAATATCTTAACTAACAGCACACTATTGAAACACTTGAACGATAATTTGCAATGTCGTACATCCATGTAAAACGGCGAAAACCCAAACAGATGTGACGGCCTCTTAATAAAATCAATGTTTCTTACCTTTATGAAAATGGTGTAAAATCAATTATTAAATTTGTAAGTCTTGAACAACTATGTGAACCACTGACATTTGACTGAAAAAATTTCGATTTCGGGATGGGTACTTATACAAAATCTTATCCACAATTAATTATTGTTGTAGAATCACAATTGTAATTATTATAATAACACCAATATAATTAATGAAAATAAACGACATACATAAGTAGATTACGATATTTTACAATTGATATGGTTAATTTATGACTTTATTATTAAAGGCCATTCCGTCCAACTATTTCTGGTCAATATTACAGTGTAACAATTGAAACCCGTCCCATGGCGTTGGAAATTTGGAATGCTGTCCCGTCTCTTTAATAATGAATATTTTATGCTAATTTTTTTACCAAAAGATAGGTTATACTATACTTGAATTTTTGATATATGTTGTATAAGTTTTATTTAATTTGGGACTTAATTACAGCCCGCCCCGTTAATAATTTGTACTACGCCTCAGTACCTGTGGCGTTGGAATCGCGTCCCGTTTCTTTAATAATTATTTTTTTATGCTAATTTTCTTACTAGAAGATAGGGCATAATTTACTTGAAATTTTGATATACGTTTTAAAAAGTTTTATTTAATTCGGGACTAAACTACAGCCCGTCCCGTCTAGAATTTGGAATATTTTTCAGTACCTGTGGCGTTGGAATGCCGTCCCATTTCTTTAATAATGAATATTTTATGCTAATTTTCTTACTAGAAGATAGGGTATAACCTATTTAACATTTTGATATGCATTTTATAAGTTTTATTTAATTTGGGACTTAACTACAGCCCGCCCCGTTAATAATTTGTCCTACGCCTCAGTACCTTTGGCGTTGGAATCGCGTCCCGCTTCTTTAATAATTCATTTTTTATGCTAATTTTCTTACTAGAAGATAGGGCATAATTTACTTGAAATTTTGATATACGTTTTATAAGTTTTATTTAATTCGGGACTAAACTACAGCCCGTCCCGTCTAGAATTTGGAATATTTTTCAGTACCTGTGGCGTTGGAATGCCGTCCCGTTTCTTAAATAATGAATATTTTATGCTAATTTTCTTACTAGAAGATAGGGCATAATTTACTTGAAATTTTGATATACGTTTTATAAGTATTATTTAATTCGGGACTTAACCGCAGATCGTCCCGTCAATAATTTGTACTACACCTTAGTACTTGTGGCGTTGGAATCGCGTCCTGTTTCTTTAATAATTAATGTTTTATGCTAATTTTTACTAAAAGGTATGGGTGGGTATAATCTAATTAAATCTTTTATAAACGTTTCATAAGTATTATTTAATTTGGGACCTAACCGCAGATTAAATATATTATATGTAATATTATGGGTAAACAGAAAGTTTTTTGTTCGCTGGGAATGTTCAGGCAACACTGATTTTGTTATCACAGTTGGAATGGAATCGGTCCCGTCCCGTCCCGGGTTTTAGTATTACCCGTTGCGGATTGCGTCGTATGAAGCGGCGGAACCGAGTAAGTCGCCGATGGTTCATACACCTTCCTCGTCCAATGCTCCGACGACGAAATTGACTTTGGTCGTATTAGAAGCGACGCGCTGATTGGCGAAAACCGATTCAGCGTGTGTGAACCATAATTGCGGCGATTGCTTCCAAAACGCCGGTAGACGAACGTTTGCAATAGCTTCGACTGCTGTACTCGCGACGGCATTGGTCGGTGTATCACCACTTTGCGTGTCACTCATGGCGGGTCACGTGTGCCGACGGGACCGACCACCAAACGGAACGAACTCGCGGACGAAACAGTTGCGTGCGATTCGGCTCCGACGGTTACGCGTTAACTCCGGACGAATGCGTTGCGTGCTTGACAGGCGAGGTCACCAGTGTGGAGATCCACGGGCGAGGTACGACAAGTTTCCCCCGTGATATCTCCAACGTTGACGTAACGGCTCGGTCGCGCCGTATGGAGGGCGAATTCTGTCGATGACGATCTACCTCCGACGATCACTTCCACGTTTTATCTATAGGGAGGTAGGAGGTGTCACTGAGGGAACAATTTGACGACGTGTACGTGAATAATATTTATTAATTAGAACAGAAGTAACAAAGTCGACGCCACTTGACGCGAGACAATAAAATATTTAAATACAATGGTGATGACGGTGGTCACGAGGTTTTAGTGCTCGTGTTAAGCGTAGTAAGAAAATGTCGGTCGGATGCGGGTCGCTCGCGTGTCACGTCGGTCGAAACGCTCGGATCGGAGAAGACTGGTGAGTGGTGGTAGGCCGGCCGCCGCCCGCGTCGACGACCGGTTGTGCTGCCTAAAACATGGTGACCAACCGTCTAACAAGCTTACCTCCCCCGGAAGGGAGTCATGTGGTGGTGGTTCACCACAATATTATTGCTAATGTTATTGTCATGTATAATAGTATCCAAATACTTTATAGTTATTAATATTATTATTTATTACTTTAATGTATTTAATTAATAATTAATATTCAAATTTATTTTATGGGATTTTTAGGTTCCTAATTAAAAATGCCTATTACTTGTTCAGCTCATAGGTGTACAAATCGAGCAAAATCGGGGTCAAATATACATTTTTTTAGATTTCCTCTAAGTGATGCCGAAAAATTAAAAGGTTGGTTAAACGCTATTGGTCGCAAAGGATTTGTGCCAAATGCTGGAAGTCGTTTATGTAGTGATCATTTTAAACAAACAGACTTTTATGATAATCCCGGAGGAAGTTATAAATTAACTTTGAAGAATGATGCTATACCATCAGTTTTTGAACTTTCAGTTCACTCTACATTATTGCCTACTAAACTATTTTCAAACGAACCACAAGAAAAAAAAAATGTAATAACTACAATTTTTGACAAATTAATAAGTTACCCAACAACTAATAGGTAAATTGTTTGTTATATTTTTTATAGATACATTAAGTGAAGATTTACCAATAAATCTTAGTACTAGATATGCCCCAGATGATGTTGAGGTCTTAAATAATTCCTGTTTATTAACCTCAGATAAATTACCACGAATTATAACACCATCCAAACGTAGTTTTAATCAATTAACTTTGCCATCTCCTCAAATAACTCCAACAAGGTACAAAAGGAAAATTAAATTATTACAACAGAAAGTTAGACGGCAAAATAAAACCATAAAAACATTAAAAGACCTTTTGAAAAATGTAAGAAATCAAGGTATGTTGTCAGCAGAGTATGAAGATATTATGCTTCATAAATTTGGTGGAATGTCAGCTGAAATTTTTAAGCATGAATTAAAAAATATTGGACGTAAACCTAAAGGCCGCCGCTATAGCACAGACATTAAAGAGTTTGCACTTACTCTACACTATTATTCACCTAAGGCTTATGCATTTTGTCGGTTAGATTTTTGCTTGCTTATAGAATTTTATAATGCTTTACAAAAATGTAAACTATTTTTGTATTCGACTATATTAATTATATTGTATTCATTTAGGTCCATCTTGAGTTTACCACATGTATCAGCCATTAGAAATTGGACATCCTCTATTAACGGAGAACCGGGATTTTTACAAGGGTTGGCCTGTCTTGAACAATTACCAAAAGATTATAAAGACTGTAATTTAGTTTTAGATGGAATGGCTATCAAAAAACAAATAATTTGGGACAAAAAAGCTAATCAATTTGTGGGTTTTTCTGATTATGGTAGTCAAATTATGTTAATCCATTAAATTCATATTATTTTTTTAATATTATTTTATTTTAAAAACATATTTCTTCAAATTCAGTTTCAACTTATGTAACTTAAGTGAATGTAAATTAAAATATTGATTTTAAACTACAAAAATAGGCTAAACATAAGACTATATTTAAACAGGTACCTTCAACTTTATTTGAGGCGAATCCATTATTTATTTCTATTTGCAAATCAATAAATTTAATTAATGTCCCATTGAAATGGTTTGTTGATATTAATAAGTTGTATGATACTGCTGAAAATGTTGTTTGTTTTCATAAATTGACATTATTCAGAGAACATTTGTTAAGATCCATAGAAAAGCAACTAGTTCTAAGCAAAGGTAAGCTTAAAAAAATAGTTTCTGAAAAACATAAAAACATTTTATATTACATTTAATTTATTCAAATACACAAGTGTTATATCTATTTTATTAGATTTAAGTATACTCCTACAAGTTAATGGGAAAACAATTACAACAGATGCCATTGGTTTGTCACCAAATTACAAAATAAAAAATGTAGAAGACCTAGAAAAGACATTAATATTATTTGAAAATACCAAACTTTGTCAAGGATCTGTTTCAACCACAAAATGCATTAATATAAAATCAACATTTGGTGTAGAGTTTGTTGAATATTGTGGAAAGTGGCATTCCAAGCGCATAAGCATAATTAAAACGGATAATTATATAAATGGGTAGGTAGGAAACTTATATAAAAATGTAAATAATAATATAATCAAATTAGGTAGGTACTTTATTTGAGCATTTTAGAGTATAATAAATTGCATTTTAATATTTACAGAGAAAAATGTTTGTGGTGCAAACGCTTGAATCTTACAATTAACAAAAGACTTTCAAGTAATTCAAGAATATATTTTTCTCCCAACAAAAAAAAAAGTTATTAAGTTTGAATAAAGCTAAAGATGTTGTAAAAAAAAAAAGGTCATAGGTTAGCTAAAAGAATAATACGTTTGCGAGAGAATTTAAATCATCTGAAGAATGAAATGGCTGCCATTTCTGAATCAATCCTTGAACAAATTATTAAAGATTCTAATATCCCTTCATGCCAAACAGATATTATTACTGAAATATTTAAAGCAGCTAAATTAAAGAACTCAAAGAATCGGCGTTATAGCGATAACTGGATGCTACTGTGTTTATTATTCCAAATCAGGTACGACTTTTATAGCCAGGTAATGAAAAATATTACATTTAGTCTTGTATACTAATTGCTTTAGAGCACCTACTGGATATAAGTTTTTAAGAGATCAAAATATTTTACCATTGCCATGTATCAGCACAATTCGTAAACATTTACTGGCCATAAAAATTGGTTGTGGGTTTGACCCAAATTTATTTAAATTATTGAAAAAAAAATTTTCCACAAAATCTGAACATCAAAAAAAAGGTATGATATTGCTAGATGAAATGTTTTTGAGGGAGAGTTTGAGTGTGAATAGCCGTTCACTATCATATATTGGTTTGGAAGATTTTGGAAATGAAGAATTAGTAAGAAAAAATAGTAATTTAAAGGCAAACCACGGTTTGGTATTCATGTGGCAAAGTTTAGCTGAAAACATGGTACAACCTATTGCTGTATTTGCTTCAGCTGGTCTGGTAAAAGGTAGCGTATGAAATAAATATATTACAAATAATTACCAACTACATTTGTAAAATTAATTTAGGAGTTGAACTCTCAAAGCTGATAATCAAGGCCATCCTATTAATGGAAGATGCTGGTGCACATGTTGTTGGTATCACTTGTGATGGCGCATCAACAAACCGCACTATGTGGAATTCATTAGGGGTATTAATAATTTATTTAAGTTCAAAATCAAAATATATTCATATTTTAACTTATTTATTTGAATTAAAAGGTTTCAGCTAAAAAAGAAGATTTCAAAAATTATTTTGAAAATCCTTTTGATGCTTCCAGAAAAGTTTATGTTTTTTCGGACGCACCTCATCTCTTGAAGAATATTAGAAATCGATTGTTTCAAAATAAAACTCTAATTGTAAATTTAAAAATAACATACCATATTTCACTTATATATACAATCAATTAATGTAAAATAAATCTGATTTTAGGTTAATCCATCAAAACCCCCCATAAAATGGAAGCATTATTTAAATATTTTTAAAATGGAAGGTAGCAGCCTCACTAAAGTCTGTCCAAAATTGACGAAAAATCATTTTGAATTAAATAACCTTTCAAAAATGAAGGTCAAATATGCTGCACAGGTCTCATTTTATTTTATTGATCAGTACCTAATAAGAATAACTAATAATACTGTTAATAAATACCTATTTAAGTGTATTGTATTTTGATAATATATTTTTAGATTTTTAGCAAATCAACAGCTGTAGGAATAAATTTTTATAAAACCAAAAATGTTAAAGGTTTTGAAGACTCAGAAGAAACCGTTAATTTTACTCTCATTGTAAATGATCTTTTCGATGCTTTGAATAGAAAATACCCTGCTGAGGGAATTAGAAAAGATAGTCATGACTTAAAGGTTTTTTATGTGTTGCATTTCTCAATGTCTGTGTTGTGTTAATTAATATAATTTGCGTTGAAAATTAATATATTAATATGTATTAAATTGTGTTATAAAGTACCTACTTAGCTAATCAAAGTAGTTAATAGATTGTCCTATATGTCAAAATCATGAACCATTCATTATTTCAATAACTATTAAACTTTATGAAATAATGAGTGGTTCAGAAATGAATGAATATATTTATTACCTAACAGATTTTACATCAAGCAGTTAAATGGTTAGATGATTGGGAGCTAAATTTAACAAGAGGTTTAATAAGAGAAAAGGATTTCTTAACCCGTTCAACATATGATGGCTTAAAAATAACTTTGCAATCTACTTTAGACTTGGTAAATTACCTGTTAAATGATTGTGGGTTTGCATATGTTTTAACAGCAAAATTTAACCAAGATAGTCTAGAGGTAAGATTATTTCTAAAATGTTAATTATTTATTTCCTTAAAGCATATACTTATCAACTTTCAGAAGTTTTTTGGAATCCTTAGACAGGTAGCGGGGCTTAATGACCACCCCTCAACCCCTACTTTTTTGCAATTATATAGAATGTTGACAGTATATTCAGTTGTGAAGCCACCAAAATATGGGAATTGCACAGTATCAGAAGGTTTAAAATTAGATAAAATATAATTAATACCCAATACTGTCTTAATGAATTGTGATGACCTACTTACAGAATGTATTCCAGTAATTTCTGTTGCTGACTTAAAGGAATTGATTAATGATCCGGAAAATATATCCCAAAGAACTGAAAAAATTAATAAATTAAGACAAAAACTGGATACAATTATTGAAGACGGTTGTTGGGATTTAGACGACATACTATTAGTACACAACTACTCAGACTCAACTGTGTTTGATTGTGTGGTATACTTTTTGGCAGGGTTAGTAATAAATATTAAAATTATTATTTTGTCCATTTACAATATAAATTATGATAGGTATCTAACTAAATTAACAGTTTTGGATACCTACCTATGTAAATAATGTATGATCATATAGGTATATAGGGAAACGTTTGGTCGCTAGAACAAAATGTCAGGAATGTATAAAGATTAAAGGGATTAAAAAATTTAAATTCTACATTTGGTCCAGAAGCTGATTTGGTCCATGCAAAAAGTAAGGGATATTTAACACACCCGGATCATAATTTATACATCATTCTGAAAAAACTAGAACTATGCTTTGGTAAGTATTGTAGGTCTAATGATGTATTTGAAGAAACATACAACAAGTTTTTTAAAAGTTATTCTACCATATATTTTCCTTGCTATTTACATAAAAATGATATTCTAACTAATATATTTTCTTATTACATAATTATGAGAATGAGGCAATTTACTTACATGGATAATCAAAACAATAAAAAACAAAATAGAACAAAAAAAAATTATCCAAACTAGTTTCAACTTAACTAGTAAATAATATTGTTTTTAACTAGGTGAAAATTTTTTTATTATTTATATTGTATATTTTGTATCATGTAAGTTGTAGGTACCTACATTATTAATAGTTCACAATACTTACCATTATTATGTTTATGTATTTATTTTGTATTACGTATTTGTATACTTTAAATAAAATAATATATTGTTACTTTACTTTAATTTATTGAAAATTGAAAATGGAAATTTTAATATTGTATTCTTCATAAATATTAAATTATACTCTATACACAAACTAAGAAAAGTCTATGAAAAGAAGTCTCTTATACAATTGCGTTCCCGCCGATGGCCGATCAGAATATCCGTTCGCGCCTTCGCGGTAATTATTATCCTGCGTTTTACCAATAACCAGTAACCATTTACCATAGTTCTCTGCTGTAATATAGTACCTACTGATAGTACAAAATAGCAACTATAAGCTTGTCCTCACGGTGTGCTAGTAGTACTGGGGTCAGCTGTTTCAGATCGACAGTTCGCCGGTCAAATTATGGGAGTTCGATACGCAACCTGTATATCTTAAATCGTGGGTAATACTAAAGTAATAATTACAAATAAAGGAGTGGTTAGGTGGGACTACATTGAAAATTTGTTTAAAGTTCAATCAGATTTATCGTTAAAATTAGGTAATAAATTAAGTCAAGCTCATGTTATGTGGCACCAAAATAAGATGAAGGTCAAATTAGCTGCTCAAACATTGAGTTCATCGACAGCAGATGCTTTGTTGTTTATGAAAAATATTCATATGGATGGATTTCACAATGTCGATGAAACTATAACATTTTGCCGAAACATTGATCGTCTGTTCAGGGACGGATCCAGGGGGGGCCTAGGGGCACAGGCCCCCCCAGACATATTATTTCTCAATTTTTTTTTATAATTCTACACATCGTGATATTACTATTTTTCAAATCACATATAATATATATCTAATAATATAAGAATATAACTAATATATAATATATTAAACAAGGTATTAATATATTAATACACACCACGAATTAAAATATTTTAATTCGTGAATTCGTGATACACAATACACATTACACCATTGAGTAAATATTACAGCAAAATTAGATTGAGTAAGTAATATTATTATAAATATTACGTGTTAATTGATAATACCACAAGAGTGCGCCACGTCGCCACCAAAGTTAGTCCCAGACAATCAAAATATAATATTGTGGTTGAACTATTTTGATTCTATAATTAGAACATAGACATGATAAAAAAATTCCAATAATATGAATATGTTTTTGATTGTATGATTAGAACCACGATTATAAAGAACAGGTTATGCGTCGGTAATAGGTTTGTATGGCACAACCGCGGTCAGAAATTGTTACGATGATATAGTTCGGCTATTTACCACTAGGTAGGCGCTGCTAGTTAACCGTGCTCCAAACGAATTGTTCGTTATCGTCATAAATATAAATCATCTATTGTGATTTGTGAAGACGAATCGTATAATATATAATTATTTAATATTATTGTCATAGTGGGGTCATACGTCTGACATACGTTATTATAATATTATTTTTATAGTATTATTTATTACCGAATTATCGAAACATGCCATCTTCTTGCTGTGTTGTGTTTTGTACGTCAGGATATAAATCAAACCCAGAGAAAGTTTCACTGTTTCAATTTCCTAAAAATGAAATTTTGAGGGAAAAATGGGGAAAATCTATTCCTCGTGCTAATCTTGTTGTCAACTCAAAGACAGTGATTTGTGAAAAACACTTTACACCTGATCAAATTGTTAGAACTTGGGAATCTGGTTCTGGTGCTTCAAAAGTTACGGTATTACCTAGCTACCTACTTTAACTTATCCTTTGTTTAATGAATCTTTTTTTGTATAAAAATGTCTTAAACGTTTTTATAGATAAATTTAAAACGAGCAAAGCTTGCTCATGATGCTGTTCCAAGTATATTTCCAGGTCCAAAATATTTGTCAAACCCAGTGAAAAAAAGAAAATTACCATCAAAAAGAGTGTTATATAGTTCAATTAATGAAGTAAATAATTTTAGACTCAATTTTTTTTTTTGTGTATAATTCTGTATATTGTCCAGCTTTAATTGTTAAGTAAAAATAACACTGTTATTTTTGTAGGTTTCTGATGATTTACTGTCTAGTTCACCCAAGTATGGAAATTGTACAATTTTAGACAACCATGCTCCAAAAATTTCAGTTACCGAGTTGAAAGAAATTTTTCAAAGTAATAGTACTGAAAATAGTGTAAGAAAAATTAAACTGAAAAACTTGGAGTCAACAGTTGATTCATTAGTCAAAGATGGACAGTGGGAAGCTGATGAAATTTTTGAAGACCATAATTATAATAGTGCTGAAGCATTAGACTGTATTATCTACTACGCTTGCGGGTATATATCAAGAAAATTATCAAAAAATACATCTTGCTTATTGTGTAGTAAAGCATTAAAATCAAATAATGCTTACGTTGATTTACCTGAAGCAGAACTTGTGAATTTAAAATCTAAAGGTGGCTTGGTGCATCCAAATATTAATTTATTTTATTTTCTATCAAAAGTAGAAAATTCTTTTGCTAAGCACTGCAATAAAAGAAATGTTTTCGACTTAGCTATTGATGAAATATTTGAAAACTTTGTGTTTACATTTCCTTGCGAAACACACAAAATTTGCTTAGTTTCTTCAATAATTAGTAACTATTTAGTGATGCGCATGTGACATTATGCCGTGCAAGAAAATAGAAAAGAAAAAATTGCTCAAAAGAAAAAAAAACTAGCAAAATTGTCAAATGTATAGTTCTTAAAAATTATATGTATTTATGATACATGTTTTTATTCTGCTTATATGCTTTGTAGTAATTTTATGCTTTATAAGTTTTATATATTTCTTTCATGCATTTAAAAAGAAATTTTTATTGCTTATTTCTTTAATAAGTTAAGGTTTACTAGTAAAAAAAGTATTAACTACCTAATTAAAAAATGAATTGCTTTGGTTCCTTACTAGTCTGATGGACCTCACTGTGCATGAATAAACATAATAAACATTCCAGATAGAATTTTCACTTTATTATTGATTCATTTACTATTTAATTTGTGTTTTTTTCAGGTTTAAACATTCTGGATCATTCAATTCAACTTCTGACATGTAGAGTTGATTTGATTAAATTAATTTAATCTAATCAACTCTAGTTTTGGCACTACATTAGGGCTCGAATTGGTATATGTAAATATAATATATATAAATGTACTTTTTAAAACTGTACCTATTTACTTTGTACTACACAGAATAACGTTATACTTTTAAATACTAAAAAACAATGATATACATACACTTTCTAACTCCTGGTTCCTAATGTAAGTGACCACATGACTGATTATTGAGATATAGTTTTTGTCGTCACCGAATAATCATTATTCATATGTGAAAATTAGGATCTAGCCCCCCCCCCCATCCCCACAATTAAGTCTTTAGAACTGGCCCCTATTGTAGTGAATTTAGGTATATTTTTCCATTTCAAAATTATGAAGAACATTTTATTAAATTACTAGGCAATAGGCATTTTTCAAACATTGTAAAACCACTAAAAAAAAAAAAATAAACAAAAAAGTTAAATAATTTAAAATTTATCAAAATACTTTTAAAACTCCATTGCCTATCTCTTAAAAAATTATATTATAATTAATAATAATAATTCAATTAGTTTGATGAAAAATAATTTAATATTATCAAAGTTTGTATACATTGGTAGTAGGGCCGAAATTAAAGAAAGAGAGGTCTAAAAATACAGTAGGCTACACCTAGGCAGGTCTATGAATTACCTATGAATAAAACGCTAATATTAAAACAAATGATTTATTAATTTATTAATTAAACAATTAGTTTTAACATGGTTTCACTATTGGTTTGTATAGGAAAATGTTAATATGCAACACGGATGACTTGCAGCGCTCGGTGGTTTTAAGAACTACACCACCGTAACAAAATCTGACCGAAAATATTCCTTCCGACGCATAACCTGTTCTTTATAATCGTGATTAGAACTGTGTTATTGCGATAACTATATTATGTTGACTACAACGATCGTTGATTATACCTACTAGTGCTAAATCATAATAGTCGATATTATAATTTATATTCTTATTCTGTATTGATCAGCAAATACCAGTGCATCTATTAGTTAATCAATTAGTCTATTCTTATATAATATATAATATATTTTATTATGTCAGAACCCCCAAAGAAAAAGGCTCGTACGCGTGCAATTACTTCGTATTTTGTGAATCTGGTATGTATATTTTAAAATTAGTAACTATATAGTAACTACCAATCTGGTCATGGATAAATAATAATATTGTAGTGATCCCTCACTAACGCTTATATTTGAATCCAACGACGTTGACGTGTTGCATAGGAGAAGGTTTGACAGAGTAACAAGTTACGCCGTAGTAGTTATAATAAGTTTATTAAAGTTATTAAGTATAATGTTTAAAAGTTTACATATATAAATTTGAGGACAGTGCGTCTAAGCGACTGCCCGAGAAATTAGTTACTAAAAAATAAAAATAATACTTGTTTAAAAATTACTGGGAATAGACTTAGAGTGGCGGCGATGTTGAGGACCAGGCTCAACGACCAAACTAAGTCTTACAAGTATGGGATGGTAGACTAATTCTAATTCTAAGACGGACAGAGACCCGTATTTATATGGTTCTCGGTACGTCCTGAGTGTACACGGTAGGGTCTAGGAGGTGGATATTAGGAAAGGAACCGGAGTTTGACGTAGTTACCCAAATGTAATTACCCTGTAATTACCCGGTTTGTATTTTGCACGTTTATCGAATTATCGAGAGGGTTGAAGATTTATAGTCTTGTTGTTCTTAGAAGCAAGACACGTCAATTCTAATTTATAGTTTTGTTATTGTCATGCTTAGAATACTTATATAATATATATATAGTAAAGAGACCTCGTCGGTTTACTACATGCCTCCCCTCGAAGCTGGAAGTCCCTGACTTCCTTTTCTACTCCAGGTATGTACGTAGTTGTGGATATGAGCCTGCTGGGCTATTCCTTGGTGTAAGCGGAAACTCGACTATGTCAATACTTTCTAGTGGTACGTCTTGGTTTGGATTAAGTTCTTCCGCTTCTGGTTGAGACTCTGTTGTGTTTGATTTTTTTCTTGTGATGACATTATCTATTACTACTATTATTATTGTCATAAAGATAATAGTTATGATTACATATGTTGTATAGTAAAAAACATTTTGTACATCTTCAATTTTGTTCAATTTGGAAATAAATTTATTTTGCTTGTCCAACTGTTTTTTCGAGTTGGAGACCGAGTGTAAGTCATCCATGTTGTTTGTTTTTACGTGATAGTCCTCCATTAAATTGTTGTTATCAGTGTATGGCATATCTTTGACTCGCTCTATTATTGATTTTGGGAAAAAGTCGTTATAATCAGCTTTGTAATCGACTTTGCCTGGTATGAGTACATCCCGTGCAGCGTACCCTTTGCAAGTTTCATTTAGTCGTATTATTCCTACTCCTTTTAATGTGTGGCTGGTTGATTCTTTATCTTCATCGCACGTAACGAATATTACGTCGTAGTTAGTAACGTAAATCCATTCGTTTTTGAAACGTTTTTTTATGGAATATGGAAGTACCAATTTGAACGTGCCTGATTTCGCAGCTCGGTGGAACTTTTACTGGATCCTGTAGTAGTTGTACTTCACATGCTGGTCTACTCGAACGTGGATGTAAAGGATTACCTTCAGGACACAAAAGGAAATCTCTACCGTGTTTACAGTGAGTATAGTAAAATTCGTCGTAAATGGCGTAATGCTCTTTAGTTTTACTTATGGCTAAATACTTATTACTAGGTTTTACATACACACAATCTGTTCCAGTGCATACTGGCACAGGTATTAAGTTATATAAAATAAAATTGTTTTGATAAATTAAAGGTAATGAAATTATAAACACTAAGTTGTCATTTGAATAATATATAGCTATGTCTGAGAGCCTTACTAATTCATAAATGTTTTGTATGTCGAAATCAGTTGGTAAATCAGTGCCCCCAGGTAATGATACTTTAATGTCTTTGATATGTTCTAATAACTCTTTGGGAGTTATTAAGCTTGGGTGTATAATTCCCATTTTAGCTTGTTGTATTATTTCTAATAGTGTGTTTGTTTCTACCATGTGTTTTGTAATTAATAAGCTAACGTGTATAAAATGTTTTGTCAAATAATTTTTTATTTGTTGTTCTTTGGTAATGTTTGTTAATTCGTTTACAGTTAATGTAAATGGTAACATAGTTACATTATTATGTGACACTAAATTATGTTGTAGTTGTACTACTTTAATTTGTTCTTTTATTAGTTTAGATTGTGATGTGTTTTGGGCTACGGCTATATTAAAATTAAATTTTTGTATGCATTCTAAATTACATATTCCGTATATTAATTTAGCTGCTTTTGTCACGAGTTTAGTTAAAGCACTACGTCTAGTAATTATGTGACCAATCGAATCTAAGACTTGTGTCTTTTTATTGTATAAATTGTCAACTATAGTGGTTGCTGTTAAAAGTAGGTTGTTACAGTTAAAGTTATTCGTAACCGGATCGTGCATGTGTTCAGCACACAATATTTTTGTTTGGTCTATTACAGTGTTTATGTATTCGAATTCTTCATTATATTTAGTAAGACTAATATATGCAGTAGTAAGATCCCATTGAGATGTTATAAGTTTCAAAGGTCCCCTGTTTTCGTAGTAAAGACCGGAATGTTGTGTTAATTGTTCGTCGGTGTATCGAAAAGTCCCCGATGCGAACGGTATGGTTATGAGTAAAAGTCTGAAAATTGTTTCAACTTATTAGTCTATTACGTTGAAAATCTTTAGTAGTATAGTAGGTTGTAAAAATAAGATTAACAAAAATTAGAAAAAGTAAAATAATCAAATATAAATAAAAAATAAAATGTAAATAAAATGTAAATAAAATGTAAATAAAATGTAACCCTTTTC
>JANEHU010004033.1:0-10775 GCA_027563435.1 Nasonovia ribisnigri | reverse complement strand
AAAATCTATTCCTCGTGCTAATCTTGTTGTCAACTCAAAGACAGTGATTTGTGAAAAACACTTTACACCTGATCAAATTGTTAGAACTTGGGAATCTGGTTCTGGTGCTTCAAAAGTTACGGTATTACCTAGCTACCTACTTTAACTTATCCTTTGTTTAATGAATCTTTTTTTGTATAAAAATGTCTTAAACGTTTTTATAGATAAATTTAAAACGAGCAAAGCTTGCTCATGATGCTGTTCCAAGTATATTTCCAGGTCCAAAATATTTGTCAAACCCAGTGAAAAAAAGAAAATTACCATCAAAAAGAGTGTTATATAGTTCAATTAATGAAGTAAATAATTTTAGACTCAATTTTTTTTTTTGTGTATAATTCTGTATATTGTCCAGCTTTAATTGTTAAGTAAAAATAACACTGTTATTTTTGTAGGTTTCTGATGATTTACTGTCTAGTTCACCCAAGTATGGAAATTGTACAATTTTAGACAACCATGCTCCAAAAATTTCAGTTACTGAGTTGAAAGAAATTTTTCAAAGTAATAGTACTGAAAATAGTGTAAGAAAAATTAAACTGAAAAACTTGGAGTCAAAAGTTGATTCATTAGTCAAAGATGGACAGTGGGAAGCTGATGAAATTTTTGAAGACCATAATTATAATAGTGCTGAAGCATTAGACTGTATTATCTACTACGCTTGCGGGTATATATCAAGAAAATTATCAAAAAATACATCTTGCTTATTGTGTAGTAAAGCATTAAAATCAAATAATGCTTACGTTGATTTACCTGAAGCAGAACTTGTGAATTTAAAATCTAAAGGTGGCTTGGTGCATCCAAATATTAATTTATTTTATTTTCTATCAAAAGTAGAAAATTCTTTTGCTAAGCACTGCAATAAAAGAAATGTTTTCGACTTAGCTATTGATGAAATATTTGAAAACTTTGTGTTTACATTTCCTTGCGAAACACACAAAATTTGCTTAGTTTCTTCAATAATTAGTAACTATTTAGTGATGCGCATGTGACATTATGCCGTGCAAGAAAATAGAAAAGAAAAAATTGCTCAAAAGAAAAAAAAACTAGCAAAATTGTCAAATGTATAGTTCTTAAAAATTATATGTATTTATGATACATGTTTTTATTCTGCTTATATGCTTTGTAGTAATTTTATGCTTTATAAGTTTTATATATTTCTTTCATGCATTTAAAAAGAAATTTTTATTGCTTATTTCTTTAATAAGTTAAGGTTTACTAGTAAAAAAAGTATTAACTACCTAATTAAAAAATGAATTGCTTTGGTTCCTTACTAGTCTGATGGACCTCACTGTGCATGAATAAACATAATAAACATTCCAGATAGAATTTTCACTTTATTATTGATTCATTTACTATTTAATTTGTGTTTTTTTCAGGTTTAAACATTCTGGATCATTCAATTCAACTTCTGACATGTAGAGTTGATTTGATTAAATTAATTTAATCTAATCAACTCTAGTTTTGGCACTACATTAGGGCTCGAATTGGTATATGTAAATATAATATATATAAATGTACTTTTTAAAACTGTACCTATTTACTTTGTACTACACAGAATAACGTTATACTTTTAAATACTAAAAAACAATGATATACATACACTTTCTAACTCCTGGTTCCTAATGTAAGTGACCACATGACTGATTATTGAGATATAGTTTTTGTCGTCACCGAATAATCATTATTCATATGTGAAAATTAGGATCTAGCCCCCCCCCCCATCCCCACAATTAAGTCTTTAGAACTGGCCCCTATTGTAGTGAATTTAGGTATATTTTTCCATTTCAAAATTATGAAGAACATTTTATTAAATTACTAGGCAATAGGCATTTTTCAAACATTGTAAAACCACTAAAAAAAAAAAAATAAACAAAAAAGTTAAATAATTTAAAATTTATCAAAATACTTTTAAAACTCCATTGCCTATCTCTTAAAAAATTATATTATAATTAATAATAATAATTAAATTAGTTTGATGAAAAATAATTTAATATTATCAAAGTTTGTATACATTGGTAGTAGGGCCGAAATTAAAGAAAGAGAGGTCTAAAAATACAGTAGGCTACACCTAGGCAGGTCTATGAATTACCTATGAATAAAACGCTAATATTAAAACAAATGATTTATTAATTTATTAATTAAACAATTAGTTTTAACATGGTTTCACTATTGGTTTGTATAGGAAAATGTTAATATGCAACACGGATGACTTGCAGCGCTCGGTGGTTTTAAGAACTACACCACCGTAACAAAATCTGACCGAAAATATTCCTTCCGACGCATAACCTGTTCTTTATAATCGTGATTAGAACTGTGTTATTGCGATAACTATATTATGTTGACTACAACGATCGTTGATTATACCTACTAGTGCTAAATCATAATAGTCGATATTATAATTTATATTCTTATTCTGTATTGATCAGCAAATACCAGTGCATCTATTAGTTAATCAATTAGTCTATTCTTATATAATATATAATATATTTTATTATGTCAGAACCCCCAAAGAAAAAGGCTCGTACGCGTGCAATTACTTCGTATTTTGTGAATCTGGTATGTATATTTTAAAATTAGTAACTATATAGTAACTACCAATCTGGTCATGGATAAATAATAATATTGTAGTGATCCCTCACTAACGCTTATATTTGAATCCAACGACGTTGACGTGTTGCATAGGAGAAGGTTTGACAGAGTAACAAGTTACGCCGTAGTAGTTATAATAAGTTTATTAAAGTTATTAAGTATAATGTTTAAAAGTTTTACATATATAAATTTGAGGACAGTGCGTCTAAGCGACTGCCCGAGAAATTAGTTACTAAAAAAATAAAAATAATACTTGTTTAAAAATTACTGGGAATAGACTTAGAGTGGCGGCGATGTTGAGGACCAGGCTCAACGACCAAACTAAGTCTTACAAGTATGGGATGGTAGACTAATTCTAATTCTAAGACGGACAGAGACCCGTATTTATATGGTTCTCGGTACGTCCTGAGTGTACACGGTAGGGTCTAGGAGGTGGATATTAGGAAAGGAACCGGAGTTTGACGTAGTTACCCAAATGTAATTACCCTGTAATTACCCGGTTTGTATTTTGCACGTTTATCGAATTATCGAGAGGGTTGAAGATTTATAGTCTTGTTGTTCTTAGAAGCAAGACACGTCAATTCTAATTTATAGTTTTGTTATTGTCATGCTTAGAATACTTATATAATATATATATAGTAAAGAGACCTCGTCGGTTTACTACATGCCTCCCCTCGAAGCTGGAAGTCCCTGACTTCCTTTTCTACTCCAGGTATGTACGTAGTTGTGGATATGAGCCTGCTGGGCTATTCCTCGGTGTAAGCGGAAACTCGACTATGTCAATACTTTCTAGTGGTACGTCTTGGTTTGGATTAAGTTCTTCCGCTTCTGGTTGAGACTCTGTTGTGTTTGATTTTTTTCTTGTGATGACATTATCTATTACTACTATTATTATTGTCATAAAGATAATAGTTATGATTACATATGTTGTATAGTAAAAAACATTTTGTACATCTTCAATTTTGTTCAATTTGGAAATAAATTTATTTTGCTTGTCCAACTGTTTTTTCGAGTTGGAGACCGAGTGTAAGTCATCCATGTTGTTTGTTTTTACGTGATAGTCCTCCATTAAATTGTTGTTATCAGTGTATGGCATATCTTTGACTCGCTCTATTATTGATTTTGGGAAAAAGTCGTTATAATCAGCTTTGTAATCGACTTTGCCTGGTATGAGTACATCCCGTGCAGCGTACCCTTTGCAAGTTTCATTTAGTCGTATTATTCCTACTCCTTTTAATGTGTGGCTGGTTGATTCTTTATCTTCATCGCACGTAACGAATATTACGTCGTAGTTAGTAACGTAAATCCATTCGTTTTTGAAACGTTTTTTATGGAATATGGAAGTACCAATTTGAACGTGCCTGATTTCGCAGCTCGGTGGAACTTTTACTGGATCCTGTAGTAGTTGTACTTCACATGCTGGTCTACTCGAACGTGGATGTAAAGGATTACCTTCAGGACACAAAAGGAAATCTCTACCGTGTTTACAGTGAGTATAGTAAAATTCGTCGTAAATGGCGTAATGCTCTTTAGTTTTACTTATGGCTAAATACTTATTACTAGGTTTTACATACACACAATCTGTTCCAGTGCATACTGGCACAGGTATTAAGTTATATAAAATAAAATTGTTTTGATAAATTAAAGGTAATGAAATTATAAACACTAAGTTGTCATTTGAATAATATATAGCTATGTCTGAGAGCCTTACTAATTCATAAATGTTTTGTATGTCGAAATCAGTTGGTAAATCAGTGCCCCCAGGTAATGATACTTTAATGTCTTTGATATGTTCTAATAACTCTTTGGGAGTTATTAAGCTTGGGTGTATAATTCCCATTTTAGCTTGTTGTATTATTTCTAATAGTGTGTTTGTTTCTACCATGTGTTTTGTAATTAATAAGCTAACGTGTATAAAATGTTTTGTCAAATAATTTTTTATTTGTTGTTCTTTGGTAATGTTTGTTAATTCGTTTACAGTTAATGTAAATGGTAACATAGTTACATTATTATGTGACACTAAATTATGTTGTAGTTGTACTACTTTAATTTGTTCTTTTATTAGTTTAGATTGTGATGTGTTTTGGGCTACGGCTATATTAAAATTAAATTTTTGTATGCATTCTAAATTACATATTCCGTATATTAATTTAGCTGCTTTTGTCACGAGTTTAGTTAAAGCACTACGTCTAGTAATTATGTGACCAATCGAATCTAAGACTTGTGTCTTTTTATTGTATAAATTGTCAACTATAGTGGTTGCTGTTAAAAGTAGGTTGTTACAGTTAAAGTTATTCGTAACCGGATCGTGCATGTGTTCAGCACACAATATTTTTGTTTGGTCTATTACAGTGTTTATGTATTCGAATTCTTCATTATATTTAGTAAGACTAATATATGCAGTAAGATCCCATTGAGATGTTATAAGTTTCAAAGGTCCCCTGTTTTCGTAGTAAAGACCGGAATGTTGTGTTAATTGTTCGTCGGTGTATCGAAATGTCCCCGATGCGAACGGTATGGTTATGAGTAAAAGTCTGAAAATTGTTTCAACTTATTAGTCTATTACGTTGAAAATCTTTAGTAGTATAGTAGGTTGTAAAAATAAGATTAACAAAAATTAGAAAAAGTAAAATAATCAAATATAAATAAAAATAAAATGTAAATAAAATGTAAATAAAATGTAAATAAAATGTAACCCTTTTCCAAAATTAATATGAGATAAATATAATATATAAAAAATAATAATAATAAAATTAACGAAATGTTTAATTGAATATAATATCATCAATCAACTCTCGATATTTTAAACGCAGTTTTCCGAATAGGCAACGGGTCCATAGGACGTCTGTTTCGGGGTTATGTGCTTCCGGAGCACCGTGATCCCCCTTGCACAACATTGAATGAGCCTCGCTTAGTTTAAGCGCTCGCCCCTGTTTTTCGACTTTTCCCAGTGGTATGGCGCAAAATATTTTCTTGAGGGTCATGTCGGTTAGTTGTAATGCGAAATAACCATTATTGTCTACGTCCCATCCGCGTAAATTTAACATTAATACGTTGATATTTAACAGTTCTAATATTTTGCGGTCGGTTGAACCTTCCCACATTATTAGAGCGTCGTATTTGTTCAACATTGTTTGTATTGCGGGTGCGTTTAGGTTGGGACGGTTTGTGTGATCCGAGTCGTGAATTTGCGCCAATATTGGGAATAGAGTTTTGGGTTTTCTCGCGAAAATTTTAACAAGGTGGTGCACCATTGCTTTCCATTCCTCTTCGGTTACTGGTTGTTTTGTGTTAAGTTTTATTGCCCTACCCTCTAGTTTCGTTACGATTGGTTCGTAACGTCCTAGGATGGCGCCGGATATTAGTATTAGGTTGTTTTTTCCTAAGTTCGTAAATTCGAAATCCACAATTGCGAACTTGGGTGGTTCACTAGAAAATAAATAGGTATATATAGGAACATGATACATGCCCGAATGTAATTGAAAATACAAAAAATAGAATAAGTAAAATAAGACGGTTATTGTGGTTATAGAAAAAAATGGTTATTGAAATATTAATTAGAACCATAGTTATGTATACGTATATAATTGAGTATGTCAGTTGGTTCTTCCGTGTTTTCTAAAAATGTTCTCACGTAAGTACAAAGCGGCTTACGTAGAGGTCTTAGCGTTTTGGTTAAATCGTGCGAGAAATGATTAATTGCACGTGTTATGTCCAAGAGTTCCGTAGGCGAATATGGTTGTAATAAGTTTTTGTTTGCCGTGTCAATGTGCGTTAACATACAGCGTGGTATCTCGTCGAAATTTAATATTTCGTTGTTATGATGCTGTAAAAGTAACGTTGTACGGAAAGTTTTTATAAAGTTGCGTTGTTTTTCCCTAGAATAATAAGAAAGAATTTGATAGAAAATTGAAATTTATAGTAAATTTAATGTTTTTTTTAAAAAAAAAATACGATGAGCTTTTATTCGCTGGCTTCATCGTTATAATATCGTTTGACGTTATTCTTATGAATGCGGTATTCACGACGACCTTTTTGTATTGTTATATTTTCGTTATCGTGTACTAATAGAATTTCGAATGGCCCTAGCCAATTTAGACTAAGCGCGTTTTTCTTATTTTGCTCTTTAATGAGCACTTTATCACCTACGTGTAAGTCAATAGCATTTATAGTTTTATCATAATATGTTTTATTAGTTTCTTTTTTTTTTATAAGATTTTCCCGTGCGATTTTATGTGTTTCCTGCATAACCCGCTTAAGGTCAAAAACGTAGTTATCGTAATTATATTGTGGTTCGGGTTCCTTATGAAAAGCTGACGGTATAGTTGGTTTCATCCCGAATACTAATTCGTATGGTGTAAAATTAGTCGACGTATGCACCGTCGTGTTATAACAAAACGTAGCGTAACATAAAAGTCTATCCCAGTTGCTATCTTTGTCCACGAAGGATCGTAAGTAGGCTTTTAGTGTTTTATGGGAACGTTCTAAGAATCCGTTTCCCTGCGGATGCCATGCAGTTGTCTGAATTTTCTTGACGTCTAAGAGTTTGCACATACTTTTGAAAATATCGGATAGGAAATTTGTTCCACAATCGGTTAGAATTGATTTGGGAATACCGTAAGTACATACGAAACATTCGACAAAGGCTTGAGCTACGGTCTGAGCGTCAGTGGAAGAAAGTGCGATAGCAAGTGCGTAACGAGATAACTCGTCCTGCAGTGTGAGTATATATATGTTCCCCATTAAGGTTTTAGGTAAAGGCCCTACTATGTCGAGACAAATTCGTTCGAATGGTTTAACTACTGTACTAGTAATTATCATAGGTTGTTTTGTTTTTACATGGGACTTGTTTTTTTGACAAAGTTCACAGCGTTTAATATAACGTTTAACGTCTTTTTTAATGTTGCGCCAGTTATGATTGAGTTTTAGTCGTTTTAACGTGCGTGATACACCGGAGTGTCCGCCTAGAGGCGAATTGTGGTGCTCGTAAATTATTTGTTGTTTTTCCTCGTCGGTAAAACGTTCACCCGTATATATCTTTATTACGATGTCGGTCGCTCGAAATGCGTAGCGAAACATAGTCCGAATTCTCAAGTAATTATTTAATGAGGTAGGTCCATCTAGTTTGACCGTGGAGAATGAATTAATTTTATTCGTAATGCAAAAATCTCGTATATTTTGTAACGTTCGGTAAACAACCTCCGCCTCGAGCGGTGTTGTATGAGTTTTCGAGATGCCGTAAAATATAAGTGGTTTTGGTCCACCAGTGTGCATATAGAACCGGTTTTCGTTAGTGAATTTTATGGCATTAAGATCTATTTTTTTTATGATTTCACGTATCGCCGAATGTGTAATTATTTTATCTTCGGGAATCGTGACTATAATATTTTCACTTTCAGTGACCTTACTAATGTCACCTTCTACTTCTAAAACTTTTGAGTTAAAAATTGGTTTGCTCTCCGCGGCACAGAATTCATTGAACTCGTTATCCGTGTTATCTGAACCCGGTTGAACTATTCGTATGCGTGACAAACAGTCGGCGTTTGAATGCTCCGGACCGGCCCTATAAGTAATTGTATAATCGTAGTCTGCGAGTTGTAAGCGCCAACGCATTAGTTGCGATGAGGCGTCTTTAATTCCAAACAGGTACGTTAGGGGCCTATGGTCGGTAATTATATTGAATTGTCGTCCATATAAGTATGGTCTAAAATATTTCACGGCCCATACAATGGCTAATAATTCCTTCTGAACAACGCTATAATTACATTCGGCCTTGTTTAATGTCCTACTTGCGTAAGCGATAGGTTGGTCTTTGGGAACTTCCCCCTGCGACAAGACTGCTCCTATTGCGTATTGGCTCGCGTCGGTCATCAAGTTAAACTCCCCCTTTTCCCAATCTGGATAAACTAGTAAAGGCGGGTTCATTAAAGCTTTTTTAAGTTCTTCGAAGCTATGTTCACAATTATCTGTCCATTGAAATGGTACGTCTTTTTTAAGTAAGTAAGTTAGTGGTTTTGCAATCTTGGCAAAGTTATCGACGAAACGTCTGTAATAGTTAAGTAGTCCAAGAAAAGATTTAATGTCTTTTGCGTTTCTTGGTTTTGGATATTCACGAATGCATTTTAATTTGTTCGGATCAGGTGATACCCCGTCTTCATTAATTACATGCCCCAAATAGATAACCTCTTTCCGTAAGAAAGAGCACTTTTGTGGCTGTAACTTAAGTTTGTGCACGCGTAGTCGATTGAAAACCTGTTCGAGTTTTTTCTGGTGGTCATTTAAACTAGACCCGTGTACTACGATATCGTCTAAATATGCAGTGCACATTTCCTCGAGACCCATAAGAACAGATTTCATCGCTCGTGTGAATGTGGCTGGAGCTGAGCTCAGCCCGAATGGCATGCGTAAAAATTCGTAGTGACCAGATTTTGTGGAAAAGGCAGTTTTATGAGTATCCGCGGGATTAATATGTAATTGGTGATACCCACTTGCCAAATCTAGTGTACTGAAATACTTGGATGCCCCCAATGATTCTAAAATCTCAAGTAAGTTTGGAAGTCCGTAAGCTTCATTTTCCGTTACTTCGTTTAGTTTCCGAAAATCTACGCAGACGCGTAATTTGGGTTTACCTGTTGCGTCTAAATTCTTTTTCTTTACTACTACGAGTGGAAAGTTAAATGGTGATTTGGAATCACGTATAATATTGTTATGTTTCATTTCTTTAATTTGTTTCTCGATCTCTTCCTGATACGCCCAAGGTAAACGGTATGGTCGTATATTAATTGGTTTTGTACAACGCGGTGTATTAATTTCGTGTGTGACGACATCGGTGGCGCTTAAATAGTCCCCCGGCAAATAGAAAAGATCCGCGTATTCGCAGCATAAATCTAGTATACGCTCCCGTTCTTCGCGGTTTAAGTCGTCCGTTTTAATTTCGTTTTTTAACAATGTAATGCGATCGTTTGTTTCTGTGTCATCAGAAGAAACAGTTAAAACTGTGTCAAGATAAGGTTCCCACTCAATATGTTGTGTGGTTAGTTCATCAATGACAAAAGGCTCTTCAGAAATGTTTATGATATTACTAATAATCGTATCGCGATTTACTGGACTAACGCTGTTAGCAATAATGACGTTTTCGCTCACGTCTTGTTTTTTAATAGTTATGTTTTTATGAGAAATGTTTTCGTCGTTTTTAATTAATAACACACAGTTACTACGCGGCGGTAATATAATTTCCTTAAAACCAGTTGGTTCGGGTATGGTCAGTACGTTCTGGCTATAGTCCATAATGACCTTGTTTTGTTTTAAAAAATTACGACCTATGATACCTGATTCTGTAATAGGAAAGTCGCCGAACACGACGTCGAATTTTATGAGGACGTCTACTTCGTTAATTTGCATAGTCGTGACTACGGTGCCTACTGTAAATATAGGTATTTCTTTTATACCTTTAATAGTGCGTTTTTCGTGTTCGTTCACGACTACCTGCCCGTCAAGTGCATTGATTTTAATAAGATTCATTTCTGCTCCTGAATCAATTAGTAATTTAATATTACGTGGACTGAAATTATGCGAGACACAGGTTATGTGTTCTTCGTTAAAATCGGTGACTACTCGTACGTTGTTTTGTGTAATTTCTTTGACCGTACGAGTTCCCGTATTGGAATTCGCGTTTTCGTTTTCGCTTCTATTTTTCTCGTTATAAATACGTTTCCTACAATCTTTAATGTTGTGGTTATTTTTTTTACAGTACGCGCAAAACCTAACCTGGTCCTGATATTCGCGTTTGACTGAAATAGTAGATTTATCGTCGCGATTATTTATGGGATTTTTGAAATTTGGAGTTGACGAGGTGCTCGCGTTACTACGGCACTCGTTCGCGTAATGACCCATTTTGCTACATTTATTACATTTAATATTTTTCTTATTCGAGTTATTTTTAGTGAAAGTTTTGTTATTGTTAAATCGTCGGTTAATATGCTGTAAGTCCTGCTCTTCTTCAATTGCGATAGTAATTGCTTTTTCGAAAGAGGATACGTCACGCGCACGTAACAAAGCTCTAATTTCCGATCGAGTTCCGTTAACAAATGCAGTCAGCGCCCCCGTCTTATGCGATGTGGCTACTGCTGCGGCGGCTGCTGGTTCTAAAC
>JANEHU010004032.1:0-20105 GCA_027563435.1 Nasonovia ribisnigri | reverse complement strand
CGACTTTTCCCAGTGGTATGGCGCAAAATACCTTCTTGAGGGTCATGTCGGTAAGTTGTAATGCGAAATGACCATTATTGTCTACGTCCCATCCGCGTAAATTTAACATCAATATGTTGATATTTAACAGCTCTAATATTTTGCGGTCGGTTGAACCTTCCCACATTATCAGAGCGTCGTATTTGTTCAACATTGTTTGTATCGCGGGTGTGTTTAGGTTGGGACGGTTTGTGTGATCCGAATCGTGAATTTGCGCCAATATTGGGAATAGAGTTTTCGGTTTTTTCGCGAAAATTTTAACAAGGTGGCGTACCATTGCTTTCCATTCCTCTTCGGTTACTGGTTGTTTGGTATTAAGTTTTAACGCCCTACCCTCGAGTTTCGTTACGATTGGTTCGTAACGTCCTAGGATGGCGCCGGATATTAGTATTAAGTTGTTTTTGCCTAAGTTCGTAAATTCGAAATCCACAATTGCGAACTTGGGTGGTTCACTAGAAAATAAATAGGTATATATAGGAACATGATACATGCCCGAATGTAATTGAAAATACAAAAAATAGAATAAGTAAAATAAGACGGTTATTGTGGTTATAGAAAGAAAAGGTTATTGAAATATTAATTAGAACCATAGTTATGTATACGTATATAATTGAGTATGTCAGTTGGTTCTTCCGTGTTTTCTAAAAATGTTCTTACGTAAGTACAAAGCGGCTTACGTAGAGGTCTTAGCGTTTTGGTTAAATCGTGCGAAAAATGATTAATCGCATGTGTTATGTCCAAGAGTTCCGTAGGCGAATATGGTTGTAATAAGTTTTTGTTTGCCGTGTCAATGTGCGTTAACATACAGCGTGGTATCTCGTCGAAATTTAATATTTCGTTGTTATGATGCTGTAAAAGTAACGTTGTACGGAAAGTTTTTATAAAGTTGCGTTGTTTGTCCCTAGAATAATAAGAAAGAATTTGATAGAAGATTGAAATTTATAGTAATTTAATGTTTAAATAAAAATACGATGAGCTTTTATTCGCTAGCTTCATCGTTATAATATCGTTTGACGTTATTCTTATGAATGCGGTATTCACGACGACCTTTTTGTATTGTTATATTTTCGTTATCGTGTACTAATAGAATTTCGAATGGCCCTAGCCAATTTAGACTAAGCGCGTTTTTCTTATTTTGCTCTTTAATGAGCACTTTATCACCTACGTGTAAGTCAATAGCATTTATAGTTTTATCGTAATATGTTTTGTTAGTTTCTTTTTTTTTTATAAGATTTTCCCGTGCGATTTTATGTGTTTCTTGCATAACCCGCTTAAGGTCAAAAACGTAGTTATCGTAATTATATTGTGGTTCGGGTTCCTTATGAAAAGCTGACGGTATAGTTGGTTTCATCCCGAATACTAATTCGTATGGTGTAAAATTAGTCGACGTATGCACCGTCGTGTTATAACAAAACGTAGCGTAACATAAAAGTCTATCCCAGTTGCTATCTTTGTCCACAAAGGATCGTAAGTAAGCTTTTAGTGTTTTATGGGAACGTTCTAAGAATCCGTTTCCCTGCGGATGCCATGCAGTTGTCTGAATTTTCTTGACGTCTAAGAGTTTGCACATACCTTTGAAAATATCGGATAGGAAATTTGTTCCACAATCGGTTAGAATTGATTTGGGAACTCCGTAAGTACATACGAAACATTCGACAAAGGCTTGAGCTACGGTCTGAGCGTCAGTGGAAGAAAGTGCGATAGCAAGTGCGTAACGAGATAACTCGTCCTGCAGTGTGAGTATATATATGTTCCCCATTAAGGTTTTAGGTAAAGGCCCTACTATGTCGAGACAAATTCGTTCGAAAGGTTTAACTACTGTACTAGTAATTATCATAGGTTGTTTTGTTTTTACATGGGACTTGTTCTTTTGACAAAGTTCACAGTGTTTAATATAACGTTTAACGTCTTTTTTAATGTTGCGCCAGTTATGATTGAGTTTTAGTCGTTTTAATGTGCGTGACACACCGGAGTGTCCGCCTAGAGGCGAATTGTGGTGCTCGTAAATTATTTGTTGTTTTTCCTCGTCTGTAAAACGTTCACCCGTATATATCTTTATTACGATGTCGGTCGCTCGAAATGCGTAACGAAACATAGTCCGAATTCTTAAGTAATTAGTTAATGAGGTAGGTCCATCTAGTTTGACCGTGGAGAATGAATTAATTTTATTCGTAATGCAAAAATCTCGTATATTTTGTAACGTTTGGTAAACAACCTCCGCCTCGAGCGGTGTTGTATGAGTTTTCGAGATGCCGTAAAATATAAGTGGTTTTGGTCCATCAGTGTGCATATAGAATCGGTTTTCATTAGTGAATTTTATTGCATTAAGATCTATTTCTTTTACGATTTCACGTATCGCCGAATGTGTAATTATTTTATCTTCGGGAATCGTGACTATAATATTTTCGCTTTCAGTGACCTTACCAATGTCACCTTCTACTTCTAAAACTTTTGAATTAAAAATCGGTTTGCTCTCCGCGGCACAGAATTCATTGAACTCGTCATTCGTATTATCTGAACCCGGTTGAACTATTCGTATGCGTGACAAACAGTCGGCGTTTGAGTGTTCCGGACCGGCCCTATAAGTAATTGTATAATCGTAGTCTGCGAGTTGTAAGCGCCAACGCATTAGTTGCGATGAGGCGTCTTTAATTCCAAACAGGTACGTTAGGGGCCTATGGTCGGTAATTATATTGAAATGTCGTCCATATAAGTATGGTCTAAAATATTTCACGGCCCATACAATGGCCAATAATTCCTTCTGAACAACGCTATAATTACATTCGGCTTTGTTTAATGTCCTACTTGCGTAAGCGATAGGTTGGTCTTTGGGAACTTCCCCCTGCGACAAGACTGCTCCTATTGCGTATTGGCTCGCGTCGGTCATTAAGTTAAACTCCCCCTTTTCCCAATCTGGATAAACTAGTAAAGGCGGGTTCATTAAAGTTTTTTTAAGTTCTTCGAAGCTATGTTCACAATTATCTGTCCATTGAAATGGTACGTCTTTTTTAAGTAAGTAAGTTAGTGGTTTTGCAATCTTGGCAAAGTTATCGACGAAACGTCTGTAATAGTTAAGTAGTCCGAGAAAAGATTTAATGTCTTTTGCGTTTTTAGGTTTTGGATATTCACGAATGCATTTTAATTTGTTCGGATCAGGTGATACCCCGTCTTCATTAATTACATGCCCCAAATAGATAACCTCTTTCCGTAAGAAAGAGCACTTTTGTGGCTGTAACTTAAGTTTGTGTACGCGTAGTCGATTGAAAACTTGTTCGAGTTTTTTCTGGTGGTCATTTAAACTAGACCCGTGTACTACGATATCGTCTAAATATGCAGTGCACATTTCCTCGAGACCCATAAGAACAGATTTCATCGCTCGTGTGAATGTGGCTGGAGCTGAGCTCAGCCCGAATGGCATGCGCAAAAATTCGTAGTGACCAGATTTTGTGGAAAAGGCAGTTTTATGAGTATCCGCGGGATTAATATGTAATTGGTGATACCCACTTGCCAAATCTAGTGTACTGAAATACTTGGATGCCCCCAATGATTCTAAAATCTCAAGTAAGTTTGGAAGTCCGTAAGCTTCATTTTCCGTTACTTCATTTAGTTTCCGAAAATCTACGCAGACACGTAATTTGGGTTTACCTGTCGAGTCTAAATTCTTTTTCTTTACTACTACGAGTGGAAAGTTAAATGGTGATTTGGAATCACGTATAATATTGTTATGTTTCATTTCTTTAATTTGTTTCTCGATCTCTTCCTGATACGCCCAAGGTAAACGGTATGGTCGTATATTAATTGGTTTCGTACAACGCGGTGTATTAATTTCGTGTGTGACGACATCGGTGGCGCTTAAATAGTCCCCCGGCAAATAGAAAAGATCCGCGTATTCGCAGCATAAATCTAGTATACGCTCCCGTTCTTCGCGGTTTAAGTCGTCCGTTTTAATTTCGTTTTTTAACAATGTAATGCGATCGTTTGTTTCTGTGTCATCAGAAGAAACAGTTAAAACTGTGTCAAGATAAGGTTCCCACTCAATATGTTGTGTGGTTAGTTCCTCAATGACAAAAGGCTCTTCAGAAATGTTTATGATATTACTAATAATCGTATCGCGATTTACTGGACTAACGCTGTTGGCAATAATGACGTTTTCGCTCACGTCTTGTTTTTTAATGGTTATGTTTTTATGAGAAATGTTTTCGTCGTTTTTGATTAATAACACACAGTTACTACGTGGCGGTAATATAATTTCCTTAAAACCAGTTGGTTCGGGTATGGTCAGTACGTTTTGGCTATAGTCCATAATGACCTTGTTTTGTTTTAAAAAATTACGACCTATGATACCTGATTCTATAATAGGAAAGTCGCCGAATACGACGTCGAATTTTATGAGGACGTCTACTTCGTTAATTTGCATAGTCGTGACTACTGTGCCTACAGTAAATATAGGTATTTCGTTTATACCTTTAATAGTGCGTTTTTCGTGTTCGTTCACGACTACCTGCCCGTCAAGTGCAGTGATTTTAATAAGATTCATTTCTGCTCCTGAATCAATTAGTAATTTAATATTACGTGGACTGAAATTATGCGAGACACAGGTTATGTGTTCCTCGTTAAAATCGGTGACTACTCGTACGTTGTTTTGTGTAATTTCTTTGACCGTACGAGTTCCCGTATTGGAATTCGCGTTTTCGTTTTCGCTTCTATTTTTCTCGTTATAAATACGTTTCCTACAATCTTTAATGTTGTGGTTATTTTTTTTACAGTACGCGCAAAACCTAACCTGGTCCTGATATTCGCGTTTGACTGAAATAGTAGATTTATCGTCGCGATTATTTATGGGATTTTTGAAATTTGGAGCTGACGAGGTGCTCGCGTTACTACGGCACTCGTTCGCGTAATGACCCATTTTGCTACATTTATTACATTTAATATTTTTCTTATTCGCGTTATTTTTAGTGAAAGTTTTGTTATTGTTAAATCGTCGGTTAATATGTTGTAAGTCCTGCTCTTCTTCAATTGCGATAGTAATTGCTTTTTCGAGAGAGGATACGTCACGCGCACGTAACAAAGCTCTAATTTCCGATCGAGTTCCGTTAACAAATGCAGTCAGCGCCCCCGTCTTATGCGATGTGGCTACTGCTGCGGCGGCTGCTGGTTCTAACCCTGCAGTTAATGCCCCTACTAATTCGTGGTAACATCGTTCGGTTCGTCCAGCGAAACTACGTACGTCCTCGTCGGAACGTTGTTTTATATTGCTAAGCTGGGATTGTAAATAGTTAATCGAATGTGTTGCCCCGAATACGGTACGAAGGTGGCTTTTAAGTTCCGCCCAGTTGTTAAAAGTTCGGTAACGCACAGCCTGGTATGCGTCCCCCTTTAGTTTGGATAGAATATTTTGAAAAACTATCGTCCTAAGATTCTCATGGATATTGTCCATAACATAATTACATTCTGTTATATACGAAGACAAGTCTGCCTCAGAACCCCCGTTAAAGTTAGGTATGCCGCGCAAGGCGGTGTCAATCCCTAATGTAGTACTCATGACGGTTGTTCGTAAAGTTTGTGGGTTATAATTAACTACTGCCCAACACTGATTAGGATTATCAGACATAAACTATATATAATTGCCTAAAAATGACAACTTACAAATTGAACTCCATTGCGTCCTTGGTCTGGTCCTATTATGCGTGCTGACGGCTCTGCTGGCTCGTCTTGATGCTCCGCTTGGCTGTGTTGAGTGAAGTTGGCGGCTTGGCTCGGCTTTTCCTCTTCCGTATGGTATGTCAGTAACGTGGTTGAACTCGAGGTCCGCTGATGTACTCGATTTTGGGTTGGATACCAAAATTCTTCTTTCAGGTGACCCCACACCTGACACCAAAAACGTGTAGTGATCCCTCACTAACGCTTATATTTGAATCCAACGACGTCGACGTGTGGCATAGGAGAAGGTTTGACAGAGTAACAAGTTACGCCGTAGTAGTTATAATATGTTTATTAAGTATAATGTTTAAAAGTTTACATATATAAATTTGAGGACAGTGCGTCTAAGCGACTGCCCGAGAAATTAGTTACTAAAAAAATAAAAATAATACTTGTTTAAAATATTACTGGGAATAGACTTAGAGTGGCGGCGATGTTGAGGACCAGGCTCAACGACCAAACTAAGTCTTACAAGTATGGGATGGTAGACTAATTCTAATTCTAAGACGGACAGAGACCCGTATTTATATGGTTCTCGGTACGTCCTGAGTGTACACGGTAGGGTCTAGGAGGTGGATTCTTGGAAAAAGGAATTTGTTATTCTTAAGAGCAAGACACGTAGATTCTAATTTATAGTTTTGTTATTGTCAAACTTAGAATACTTATATAATATATATATATAGTAAAGTGACCTCGTCGGTTTACTACGTGCCTAATTCTAATTCGAATTTCTAGTTTTGTTATTGTCAAATTTAGAATACTTATATATATATATATATAGTAAAGCGACCTCGTCGGTTTACACTCTATCATCATTTGAGTTACCAAAAGACCATAAATTAACCGGTTACAGATCAGATTTAAGGAGTACGTAGAATTGCGTGACTACTCAAACAAAACATATAATTTTTGGGTCGGAAACACTTTTATTATTTTAAAACAAACATAGATAAAACACTTAGCAAATTCAGACTGCCTAGCCCGTACTACGATTGTTGCTTCTCACGTACAATCGTCGTACCTACGTCCTCGCCGAATCACTCAGCGACAACGGGACCCATGCCTGCGCTTACGGCGGCGTTATATAGAAAATATTATTGTCGCCTCAGCACATCTTACTTCGCTGGCCCGACCTACTTCAATAATTTATAATTTAAAATATCCCCACCTTTATTACATATATAATGAATAATATTATTTTGACGACTGTCTACAATATACGACAGTCCCCGTTGTTTTTGAGAAAAAATGACCTCATTTTTTTTTTAATGCTATTGCTACATAAAAATTTCTTATTACTACATTAATTACTAACTTATATTATCACTAAATTATTTTTCGATTTTTTTCCCGTAAATCGCGTTTTCTTCGTTAAGAACGCGTCGGAAAACAGTATATCGCCCGACCCAGGAGTCAGTGGCGTAGTTGTCGCATAGGCACAGAGGCTTTTGCCTCGGGGCGCAAAATTCTTTGAGGGCGCACTGATATATATTTCTATATCTAATTAATAGTCTAATTTATATTAAGTAGGGTGAAAAATATATATTGCCTTAGGACGCTCACGAGGGTAGCTACGCCACTGCCGGGAGTCCGCGGCGGACGACGGCGTAGCGTTCGCGATTCTCCTCGGCGGCGGTGAGACGCCTTAAGAGGCATTGATTTCACTTCGGTTCTCACCTCAGCAGTTAGGTAGGTAGGATTAGGGCGTTAGGCAGGTTACCCGACGGTGGAGCGTTCGATACCGACCGCAGTGGCGGATTTGTGTAAATTTGCGGCGGCCGTGTTAATTCGAAATTCTATTTTATCGATTTTTTTTTTTTAATATATTAAATTAATTCTTTTTAGCCGTCGCCGCGAATTGACGATTCTAAAAGTTTTTATTTATACAAATAAAGTATTGATTAAGTACTATGATTTAAAAAAAAACACTCGACTTATATTTTTAAATATTCATTTGTTTGTTGTTTTTATATCTTATACTATAAAAATAATGGTTGATTTTCGGTTATTATGTTTTTGATATTAATGTTACATAATTAATACATATAAATTTAGTGTAGCATACAAATACTACTACAAATTCTAAATAATACAATATTAATAAACAAAATAGAACTTTATGTACCTATATTTAATTAAAGTCTGAAAATTAAATTGTATAATAATAATATGTGACTATATACTATTTGATATAACTTATTATAAAGGTAGAGTATTATATGGAACAAACTATTTATTATAAATAATAAATTAGGTAACACTTGATTTTATTATCTACACCTATACTGTTTTTAGGTGAGATGATTGTTTGAGGTAATGTAATTTGGTAATTTAAATATTATGTATGATACAAAATTGCTGCAGATTCTATATAATACTATAATACTTTATTATAAACTAATAGATCTTCATGTATTTAATTAAATTCTGGCAGTAAAATTTTATAATGATATTGCTATAATATTTGATGAACTAGGTTTATACTATGACTATACTATAGGTAGATAGGTTTTATTCATCGTGAGCATAAATTCAAGTTAATTAATAGACGATTGCTAAATAACTATATCAGGGTGTTCCAAATTTCATGTGACAGCAGATTTCAGCATGATCTACTTAAATTAGAAAAAAATGACCTATGTGAAAACCTCTTTGAATCATATACTCTAAATTAATTTGATATTAATTATTTTTTTTTTTAATTAAAAAGGATAGATTTTAGGGGTAACTTTTAAAATTCAAATGGGAACCTATATTTTTGAAATATGATTCATATAGGATTTTTTTTTTAACGAATTTTGACGTATCATTCATAATTATGGGTTGATAATTAAAGAAGTTATTTACATTCCAATTTTGTATTTAATTTGTAAAAATGCCATCAATGAATAATAATAATAATATACTTAGTGCTTCTGTTATACGCCGATTCATTGATGTACCTACAACCTTAATAATCTGTACGCTATCTAACTACCAATTTAGTAATAAAACGTGTATTTGGTATCTTAATTTCATTTTATATTACAAAATACAAAGGTCAAATCACATTATTCTATTGATAATAAAAAAAAAACAACACATTAGATAATAATATACCGTATAGTGTATACATAATATTATGTAGGTATATTGGATATTGTATTATTTATAAATTTATAAACAATGCTATGGAACGGGTTTTGTCTCCTCAGTAATCTTACATAACATTTACTATTTATAATATAAAATTGAAATAAATATCATTCAGTTGACAAATAGGCAATAGCTTATTACCTACACAAAATTGTTGTATAAATGTTATCATACAGCATACAATTGTTTAAAATGTATACAAATAGGTTAGGTAGCTATCTGTATTTTTGACTGACGTAGGTGCTTGTTCATATTTTTAAATTTATATGTACTACTGTATAATAAATAATAACCAAGACTAGGAACTTAATAAAAGTATAAATTTCTAAAAAAAAAATTGTTTACGTTAAATCTATGATATTATATGCATATAATTTATGTTCTTAAACCTAAAATATACGAATTTGTACAAAAATCACCAAATATTCAAAATTATGCAATAAAAATTTTTGTATTTGTAATATATGTACTATGAATCAAATTTGTATCGAATCAGATTTTCAATATGCACTTTCTAAACAAATATGCTTAAAGTTCCGAGCCTTGGTAATAACTAATAACATACTTTATACTTACATACCTATTACCTATACTTTTATATTTTGTTTGAATCAACTTAATATTAGATATAACATTTCTAAACACTGCAAAATGACAACATTCATTTCAAAAACTTGTGTGATTAAACCTCGCGTTCAACATAATGCTAAATGATGCATATAAAATCAAACAGATTTTGAAAGAACATCACCTTTTCACAACATAAAGATATGATCAATCCAATATTAAATTATTATAACTAGGGCTTGGATGTTGTTACATTAATTAAAAGTTATTAAAGACTAAAAGTTATTGCTAGACTTAGAGATTTAAAAGCTTTAAACACAAACACATACGCATAAAAATATGTGCAAATATGCATGCACTAGAAAAAGACAATTTTGAATGAATTTATTAAAAGTGTATTTAATTATTATTAATGTATTATCGAGTTTTCCTTTTTTAAATAATTGTACCTATTGCTCTAATGCTTATTAGCAAAAAAAAAAAACTATAGGCTGATATGAGTGGTAAACATTTTAAACTTGCAGAATTTTAGTCCATGACAGAGGTTTAAATTAGGTAAATCGTCTTCTAAATTGTATTGGTTTCTATATTTAATACACTATTAAATGCGACCAATGTTTAAACAAATTAGTAGAAAATAATAATTATAAGGCATTCATAAGCACTCAAAATGGTTGCTTTTGTATGAATAACCTTGTAAAATATTACTGCATTAAAGTTTAAGTCAAAAAGTTATAAATTCTACAATTTTATTAACACAAACCAACAAAAAACCATACATGCAAATATTTATTAAGTAAATTATTGCCCAATTAAACATTGCTTTTTCATAATAATTTACCATATATAACATTAAACTTTTTAAAGAAAATTAATAATATCCAATAAAATGTTTAGTTTAAATTTATGGGCCAAATAAAAATGAAATAAACAAAGAATACACATAGAATTGTGATGAAAAAGCGAATTTGAAATTCAAAATCCTAGATAGGTATAAATGAATAATGTCTTTTAGAGAAATTGAAGAATATTTGAGAATAATGATAACTATGGAATTTAAAAATTATCTTATTCGAAATGGTTCAACTTGTCTACATTACAAGAATCTTAAAAATATATTAATTGTTTAGAAATAATTACTCATGAGTCACGAGTCAGGAATTTAAGTAAAATAATGTTAAATATGTATATTAGAAAATCTGGATACTTGTAAATAAATAAAAATTACATATTGAATTGTGATGAATATGGTAATTTCAAATTTGAAATCTTAGATAAGTACGAAATGTACAATGTAATAACTATAGATTAATAAATGTATAATAAGTACATCTTAGTGGCCATTAAAATTCTAACAAGGTATAATCTACATTTCAAGAATTTAAGAAAAATGTTAATTCTTTAGATTTAAAATTTCCTTATCATAAGATTAATAGTTGAAGTTTAAAGAATTATTGGTCTCAAAACCTCCAATAAATATTAGGGTTAAATCAATCTCTTATCTAATGATATAAAAATGTATATTGTTTAATGTAAAGGTAATCAATAAATTTATTAACATTACCACTCAGAATATAAAACTGGATATTAAGCATTCTATATTCACATACCAACTACCGATATAATTAAATATGATTATTGTATTCAGTGGCATATTTTGTAATTTGGTACCTTTTTCGGCCAGAACATAAAAGATTTTTAGTAGGTACTGTAAGATTACAGGTCATGAATGAAAGAAATTTATCAATCAGAGAAAAAACAAAAATACAATAATAGGTACATACTATTAAGTCTTCGATATGTATCTTGCATTAGTATATTGTTATACTATCATAATTAAATATGACATTGAAGGTATTAACAAATTGATAAATAATTAAACTATAGGTAGGTGAATAACATTCTCAAATTTTAAACAATGATGGTAATGAATAAAAATATAATTTTAACAAGAAAAATAAAGTACCTTTTAAGTGTAAATAGATAAATATACCAAATTATCGAAATTACATATTCTGATGTCAGTTTAAAACGAATGCAAACATTTCCAAACAATAACAAGTAGTTAACAAAAATTCAAACACACTAACTACCATAACTTATAAAAACAGCTAGATTGAAATAATGAATTAATTCATAATATCTATTTTAATTTAATTTAATTTAACTTTTAAGTTTAAGCATTTGTCGAGGTTTTAACTGTCATATAAAAATTATAAAGTAAGATATGACAAGCGTTATCAATTATCATAGAGGTTAGCACAAGCTGGTTTATAGACATAACCTTTGATTTTTGGTAAACATTAAGTAATTTTAAGGTTATAAAATATAATATCTTATATCATTAATAAAATTATTTGATAGTACAAAACACTATTATCATGTTCTTGATTATACACTCAACGGTTCTCAGATTAAGAAAATAGAAATGTAATTACGGCATCATAAATAAAAATAATCTGTAACCGGTTATAATATCAAACGGTATATAGATATACGTTTTGAACCGACTACTGTATACTGTAATAAATTGATAATTCGATACCCGGATTATTAAGGTCTCACAACGGAAGCACTTTTAGTATTATTCACTGTTGACATTTTATAAATTTACACAAATATTTAGATGTCCATAGCTCCTTCAATTATTAACACATTAATGTAAACTACCCGTCAAAATTCATAGAAAATTAAACTGCACAAAAATCATATTTCAAAAATATAGGTTCCCATTTGAATTTTAAAAGTTGACCCTCGAACCCCCCTACACTAATTAATAAAAAAATTATTTAATATCAAATTATTTTAGATTATATGATTCAAAAAGGTTTTCATATAGGTCATTTTCCCCTAATTTAAATATATCATGGTGAAATCTGCTGTCACATGAAATTTGGAACACCCTGTATAATTGATATCCACAGCTATTTGTCAACGCATCTAAGTCAGACAAGGGCTCGATTATGTGGTTAGATAGTTATAAATATATAACATACTATGTAGTAGGCAGTGGCGGTTTTCCTGGGGAGGCAAGGGAGGCAGTGCCTCCCCTGAAAATAAGAGAAATATATTTTAAATATAAAATATTGTTTTCTTATATTTTCAAATATATTCACTATTATAAAAGGGAAATTAATAAAATAAATATTTAAATTATGTATTGAAGGAATTATTTAAAGTCCGTGCCCAGTTTCGGTCTTTAAAATATAAGACCGTGGTGCCTATATGTAAAAGACTGCCCAGTGACCGTGCGCGAACAGGGAATACCTATATTATTAATATTGTTTATAGAATAAACTAATAATATACTGTAAATTACCACGAACAATATACTAGGCTACGGCTGCCCCTCCATACATCCCGGCGTCGGGAAGTCGACGACGGCTGCCGGCTTCCCACTTTTACAGGAGGCAACCGCCGCTGCCGTTATTAATACGTTACATGTGTACACAAATTTACGCACACAGACGCACATAAAATGTGCAAGTAGCGCATGCGCGATTCTCTGTGGAGACTGCACATAACCGTTGCCTCCGTCGGAAAACGTCACTGCGCCTCAGCGGCTGACTACTAATTTGGGAACAAATAGAGTTTAGGTATTAAACATGACGTGTACACTGTACAACTATTGTAGTTAATCTTTAGATTGTTTATGATGTAAGAGTTAATTTCTACCACGGATTATTGTACGTTATCAATAAATAAGTTATTATCAATAGCAATTGATAATTGTATAATTTATTATTATTAAAATATAATAATTGACAATTGTATTATCATTAATGGCGTTTAATAACCGAATTGATATTATGATGATTATTATGTTCATTATCTATGTTAATAGGATTATTCAGATTATTCAATATTTAAATTTTATTATTGAATTATTCTATTATCTGTGTGACAGGCGATAGGTACTGTGGTCTGTGAGTGTATTAAAGCAATCAGTTTTTATTGTTCCTTAAGGTATTTTTTCATTTTTAATTGTTTAGAAGGGCGCAAAATTGTTGCCTCCTCAAAAATTTTATGCCAGAACCGCCACTGGTAGTAGGTACTTGATATATTACAGTTTATAGGTATAAATTTAGTGTAGCATACAAATACTGCTACAGATTCTAAATAATACAATATTCATAAACAAAATAGAACTCTATGTACCTATATTTAATTAAAGTCTGAAAATTAAATTGTATAATGATAATATGTGACTATATACTATTTGATATAACTTATATAGGTAGAGTATTATATGGAACAAACTATTTATATTTTAAATAATAAATTAGGTCACACTTGATTTTATTATCTACACCTATACTGTTTTTAGGTGAGATGGTTGTTTGAGGTAATGTAATTTGGTAATTTAAATTTTATGTATGATACAAAACTGCTGCAAATACTATATAATACAATAATAATTTATTATAAACTAATAAATCTTCATGTATTTAATTAAATTCTGGCAGTTAAATTTTATAATGATATTGCTATACTATTTGATGAACTATGTATATATATAATTAATAATATATAATTATTGGTCGATATGACTATACTATAGGTAGATAGGTTTTATTCATCCTGAGCATAAAATCAAGTTAATTAATAGACAATTGATAAATAACTATATATAATTGATATCCACAGCTATTTGTCAACACATCTAAGTCAGACAAGGGCTCGATTATGTGGTTAAATAGTAATAAATATATAACATACTATGTAGTAGGTACTTGATATATTACATTTTATATAAATTTAGTGTAGCATTCAAATACTGCTACAGATTCTAAATAATATTAATTATGTACCTATAATTAAAGTCTGAAAATTAAATTGTATAATGATAATATGTGTCTATATACTATTTGATATAACTCATATAGGTAGAGTATTATATATTTATATGGAACAAACTATTTATTTATAATATGTATTTATGTGTAGAAATTCCGATTTTTTTCCCGTAAATCGCTTTTTCTTCGTTAGAACGCGTCGGAAAACAGTAGACCGCCCGACCCGGGAGTCCACGTCGGACGACGGCGTAGCGTTCGCGATTATCCTCGGTGGCGGCGAGACGCCTTAAGAGGCATTTATTTCACTCCGATTCACATCTTAGTGGCTAGGTAGGTAGGATTAGGGCGTTAGGCAGGAAACCCGGCGGTGGAGCGTTCGATACCGGCCGCGGCGGATTGTGTAAATTTGCGGTGGCCGTGTGTTGTTAATTCGAAATTCTTTTTTTTTGATTTTTTATTCGCGAATTATTTATTTTATTATTATATTAATTCTTTTTAGCCGTTGCCGCGTTCGGTTTGAACAATAATTGACGATTCTAAAAGTTTTAAACGTCTCACCACCCTGCTCGCGACGTATTCGGAATCCCCGCTAAATTACCTAGCATATATATATATATATTATTATTACGTATTTATTATGTACCTAATTGTCCTTATTTCAGTATATGTTTATCGGACTACAATAATACCACACGGTATATACACACCGGAAACGTAAAAATATGCGATTTAAGGTTTTAGTACACACGATTTCTACGAATTAACATGTTTAATACAGAATTCGTCGTTGTGAAGAAATGGCTCAAGTGCTATAGATTTAATTGTATATTTCATCTCGATAGGTAGTTAGGTAGGTTAAGGCGTAGGACATGTGTAACACTATGGTAGGCGGTTCGATACCGGCTGAATCTGATGGATTGCGGAGGCCGTCTGAATAGCATGGCCGCCCGAAATCTCATTTTTTTTGCGTTTTTTTTCACGTATTTATATATTATTATTTTTAAGATGTATATTTTTATGGTTGATATATTAGCGCAATAATTAACATTGTCTGCTATCTGACGCAGTTATATTTCAATTGTGTCATGTTACTGCGTTACGTTAGATTAAGGTAGATAAACGCATATAATATACCTATGTATATACATTTATTTTTGTTGCTTTGCCGTTCTAAATTAGATTTTTTCTAAATATATAAAAAACTCTATTCTGATGAATAAATAAGGTTTTCAACACTTACATTTCAAACCAGCAACACATACACGCCCGGTGCATGGCCTACCTGAATATCTACTTGCAGAATTATATTCCAAATTCTAGTCGGGACGGGCTTTAGCTTGGTCCCAAATTAAATAAAACTTATAAAACGTATATCAAAATGTCGAGTATATTATACTCTATATTTTAGTAAAAATATCAGCATCAAATATTCGTTATTTCAGAAACGGGACGGCATTCCAACGCCACAGGTACTGAAAAATATTCCAAATTCTAGACGGGACGGGCTGTAGTTTAGTCCCGAATTAAATAAAACTTATAAAACGTATATCAAAATGTCGAGTATATTATACTCTATATTTTACTACAAAAATTAGCATAAAAAATTAATTATTAAAGAAACGGGACGCGATTCCAATGCCACAGGTACTGAAAAATATTACAAATTCTAGACGGGACGGGCTGTAGTTTAGTCCCGAATTAAATAAAACTTATAACACGTATATCAAAATTTCAAGTAAATTATGCCCTATCTTCTAGTAAGAAAATTAACATATAAAATTAATTATTAAAGAAACAGGACGCGTTTCCAACGCCACAGGTACTGAGGTGTAGGAAAAATTGTAGACGGGACGATCTCCGGATAAGTCCCAAATTAAATAAAACTTATAAAACGTATATCGAAATTTTAAGTAGGTTATACCCTATCTTATGATTTCTAAGTATCAGACCAATAACAACAGTCTCCGTAAATGAATATTGTCTATACATGATAGGGTCCATATAAAATTTGACTAGATGCTCACCAACATCGACCATCATGATATCTTGGAACTCAAATCTGTATAACAAAGAACAGTTTATTAAAGGTAATATAATTTTATTCAAACATGTTATAATAATAACACACACCGCAGTTCATTGTATTTAAAACTATACGTTCTGTGGTCAATTTTATAAAGGCATTTTTGGAATTCATATCTAATTATGTTCCTAAATATGTATTCTCCACTCTCAGTAATTGCATTTTTTAAATTGTTCAAATCTCTCACTGAAAGTATATAATAAATTTACTTTACTTAATATTTGGTATTGTTTTATAACATCATTAAGTAATTGTATTCATGTTTCAGCATTCCTAATAATACAGAAATATGAGGTTTTTTATATGAATATACATTATAAAATAAAGTACTGTATTAAGAAAAACATTAAGGCTTACAAATTGACATCAAAAATGGTACCAAACGGAAATTTAGCACTCTTGTCAATATGATTATGGATCTTCTCCTCTAATAAATCAGTATCCTCATCTATTTTAGCTACTATAGTAAGTTTCCAGAGTTTTGATGATAGATTTAAATTTGTTGAATACCATGAGTTTGACATTTTCAAATTGATGAAAGGGTAGTTTGTGTCACATTTATTGAAGCCATATTTCAAATCCCTGCAAATACATTGAATTGAAATGTACAAGTTTGTTTTATTTTGTGTTTATATTTTTTATTCACTTCATTTCTTCGTACTCCAACATTGATTTTAATTGTTTAGAGATTAAAATATTTTCAATTTTTTTTGTAGCTGACAATAAATTGTTTTTTTTTAAAAAATTATATGAATCTTTAATGCATGTGTCTGTTATTATAGTTTTGTTTTCAATATAATTATTTTCAAATTTTTTATTTTTAATAATGTTTAATATTTAATATTTTAATGGATTGATTGAATTTGTTTTATTTATTGAATTTTGAAATATGGTTGACTGTATTTTGAAACTATTTGTTTCTATATGGCCCTTAACATCAACATGAACATAGTTTTTATTTATTACTGTATTTATCATCGAAATGTTCACAAATACATGCCCTAAATTCCACAGTTCATTGAACGCATATGCTATGGCATTTACTGCCTTCTCCAAACAAAAATGTATGTTAATATTTGTATTAGCATTAGTTTTATACAATAAATCAACAGTTTTACTTACATTAAACTTTTCACTAAGTTTAAGTATGTTTTTTTTTTTTAATAATTCCTTTGCTTATTTTCGTCTTAATCCTGCGTGTTCTCCCCAAAACCGGAGTTGGAAATAAATCGGGATACTGGAGAATGGAGGGTATTTTTTTTTTGGTAACTAAATGATCTAAATGATAAATAAATATAATAAATTATAAGTAATAGTATAGTATAGTATATAAAAAGGTGGGCAAGTATATTTGATGATCTTATTGTGAATAAAATAATTTATATAAAACATATTTAAAGGAAACTTTATTTTAAATTTTCAATCCTTAGCTATAAAATTGGAAGATTTTGTAATTTTTAACTGTAAAATCTTTTTCAAATTTCAAATTTGATAAATTCTGTCTAACATTAAGGGCTTATAGAAAAAATAATGCTTATGTATTTTTAATATTTTTTAACTGTTATTGTAAAAATGTATTAGGAGTTAATTTAAAATATTTAAAAAATATTATCGTAAATAAAAAAACGTTTGAAAACAGATTTTGCCTTGTAAAAAAAAAAAATAATTTACTAACTCATTAGTCTTTCGAAGACATTTAAAACTTTATCTTCGTGACCAGTGATTTCTTGATATTCCCAATGGGATTTATTGAAGGGATAATATTTACTGGTATATTTTGTGGACACCGACATACAATAAATTAATTTGGTGCGCTTGGAGATGACGTCCATGTTTCTTCTTCGATGAATGAAAGTTAAATAACCGTAACACAAAATTTTGAATGACTGGTAATCGTAAAAACCGTTAATATCCAATTTAAAAAAAAACAAAGGCTGCATTGATAACGAAAGTTACATGGAAATAAGCGTTTATAGACTTAAAGGAATCATACATCGATGACGATGGATGATAAGCGCATATCATTCGTGAAAGATCGGCTGACGGCTGACGGCTGTTCCCGTCTGTCGCCGGCATCGTGAATTTTTTCAATGCAATGCCCAGATAGCTAATATCCCCCCGAATGCAACCATACCATTTGTAGAGCTCTAAGTCCAAAACTCGACTTACTAAGACCGTCTAAAGGCGAGTACTTATAGCTGATGGAAAAACAGATGTGTTTTGAACATGGTGGGGGGGTTTGAGGGCGAGATATTAATTTCCCCCAAAATTTGAAAGCGGCAAACTCATCAGTGGTGCCTGCACTACAGATTTAAAGTATTAAATTGCAACATATCATAAAGTAAACGACCCTCGTATTCCGGGGGTATGTAGAAACTGGCCAAGAGCGTTACAGAATATGTACAATATGGTAATGCCCTGTTTCTACGGTCCCCCGGAACACAAGGGTCATTTACTTATCGATACGTATATTGCATATATATATATATATTATAATATACATATATTGCAATTTAACACTACAATTCTGTAGAACACGAGCCGCTGATCAGTTTACTGCTTTCAAATTCCGGGGGAAATTAATTCCTCGTGCTCAACCCCCCCCCCCCATATCTGTTTTCCGTAAATCGTAGGTCCTCGCCTTTAGACGATCGTAGTAAGTCGAGTTTTGCACTTAGAGCTCTGCAAATGGTATGGTTGGATTCGGGAGGACCTAAGATATCTGGGCTTAGCATTGAAAAAATTAAACGGTCTAGAACGGCCGTCCGGCAGGTAAGTATGCTATTTACCGTACGGTTTGCCATGTAATCTAGCGGTAAGTCGTAAATATTTGCCTTTAGCCGGTCGTAGTATGTTGAGTTTTGAACTTAGAGCTCTGCAAATGGTATGGTTGGATTCGGGAGGACCTAAGCGTGCCCATAGCGGTCACGGTCGTTCGACCTTCCTCGGCGTCGGCTCGCCCCTGGGCGGACCGGCGCTCGGACGCACGCGTCCCAAAGACGTGTGTCCGCGCCGCCTGCCTAGTCGGCGACGCGGATCCGTCACGGGGCGCAGTTGTTGTAAAATCGAGATCCCGTGTTGATCCTGCCAGTAGTCATATGCTTGTCTCAAAGATATCCCTCACGGGGGACGCTCGCTGTGCCGATTGCATTCCTCGGGCTCGGCACCGTGACATAACAGAAACCGGGACGCTCGCTGTGCCGATCCGTATCTGCGGACCAGAAGTTTGAAAAGAAAATAAGTTATATTTTATCCGTAGACGGCAACGGTTAGGTTGGTCGCCTTGTACTCCGAGTGTCGGTCGACCTCTAGTGAAGGATTACCCAGAGCCGGGGACGCTCACTGTGCACATCGCATTCCTCGGGCTCGGCACCGTGACATAACAGAACCGGGGACGCTCGCTGTGCCGATTCGTATCCGCGGACTGGAAGTTTGAAAAAAATATAAATTATATTTTATCCGTAGACGGCAGTGGTGGACTCCGAGTGTCGGACGACGCGGCCGCGGATACCTCGCGATGAGTTCCATCCCAGTACCGAGGTTTTCCACTTGCACAATTATAAATGCCGTGTATGTCGTTACACGGAGTTGACAGCGTCGTTGTCCACCGGTTTTGCACTTGCACGGTTATAATTGCCGTGTATGTTTTTAACGGGGAGATTCCCACACAGAAATCAAAAGATGACAATATTTACAAAACATCTTTTCGTGGTCACGGAGAAAATATATTTCTTAATATATTTTTAAAATGTACTTAAAATAGTAGGACATTAAATAAGGCC
>JANEHU010004031.1:0-11802 GCA_027563435.1 Nasonovia ribisnigri | reverse complement strand
ATGTTTAACCAATCTATAAAAGTAAATCATGAATATTTAAATTAAAGAAAAAATCCATTAGATTAGGCTAATACTTTTTAAGGAGTAGTTAGATTTAGAAAAAAATTAATATGGCACCAGGTTGTTAATTTTTAACAAATCTATGTAAGAAAATGATTAATATTTAAATTGATAAAAAAAACTATTTGAATAGAAACATGGGATCCCGCAGCTAATAACTTTTCAAGAAGCAAGGAAAAAGGTTTAGAAATTTATATGGTACCAGCTTGTTAAAGTTGAAAAAAATATTTAAAAATATTTACAAAAAAATTGAAGTGGAACGTTGGAGCCCGCAGGCAAATAATTTTTAAGGAATAAGAAAATTAAATTTAGAAAAAAATTAATATGGCACAAGGTTATTAATTTTTAACAAATCTATATAAAAAAATCATTAATATTTAAATTGATAAAAAAATTTTTTGAAGGGGAACGTTGGAGCCCGTAGGCAATTACTTTTTAGGGAGTGAGAAAAAATGTATACCTAAGGCACCTGCACGTTGATGATATCTAAAAATTAGTTTAGAAATATCTACAGGATTAATATTCATACAAAAAATTTTTGAAGGGGAACACTTTTTATGAAGTGAGAAAAAAAAATTAAGAAAAAGTTAATGTTGCAAAAAAATCCCATACACCGTCGATCCTAATTATTTTTTATACTAATATTTTGTTAAAATATATTAAATTAATTTTGATAATATTTTGTATAAAATAAATAATTAATTAGGGTTGGTGGTATTTAAAGTTTTTAATTATACGGGTACAACACTAGCCGGTCTTTTTTAACACAGAGGTTAAAAATTATGATAGTAAGTTTTTTTTTTTAATTTAAACTTTGTTTTACAATTATAGTTAAGATAATTAGTTAGGTTCTAATATTTTACCCTACCCTTGCCTAACCTAACGCAGCCTAACGAATAATATTTAAATATTTTCTTTCATTGTTATGTTTACAATATCGAATACCTTGATAGTTAGTAGGAAAAGATCATTGCAAAGCTCACGACCAGTGATGCTAGTCGTCTTTCATCACCATAGCCTTAACTAACCATAGGTTTACCTAACTAACCTCCTTATGACTTATTAGAACACTTTGAATAAAAAGATCCTGAGTTGGTTGCCGAACTTTAGTGTTTTTTTTTATCAAGTTAAGCCGTTGGTTGCTGACATTTTAATACTTAGATCATATACTATGAAGACTTGCCCAGCTCAACCTTGAAAACAATTTTAAGCACATATATAATCGATGTGTCTCTGACATGTTTATTGGTACATGTTAATTCACATAGAAAAATATATGACATTTCTCTAGGCACATGAATCATAGTCAGAGACTATATATAGTGCCACTAATATTAATGTAGGAATATGAGCTCAAAATTATCGCGATATGGGCCCATTCATAGTATATGATCTAAGGTACATTAACTGTGATAACAACTTGAAAGTATGATTGGATATAATTGCAAAAGTAAAAAATATTAATGATTTATCAGCATGTGTTGTACTGTTGTCATTGTAGTACAAGTTGGTATCAAATTCAGCAGATCTTATTAAGCATTGTTAGTTTTAATATTAGAGTGATTATTATTGTTTAAAACTAACAAAGCTCAGTGATAACTACTTTAACACGTGTAAGACACACTTGGAGACAACACATGCAGGTGAAACATCTTATTTAAGCCAAATTTTTTTAATGATTTTATTTTAGCTTCATATTTTTGTAAAAATAGAAAATGTTGAGATTTGGAGCATTTTTATAACGTATTCAAATAATTTGTATTAGTAATTGATTTTTGTGTCTATCACAAGATCGAGTTCATAGTTTGTTAATTTTTCAAACTTGGGAATGAGATAAAAGGTTTGTGATCGTCACCTCGTTACTGTGAGGAGGCACAAGCTAAATCAAATGTCCGTCATTAGCCTGTCGACGATATTATTAAATAAAATCTTGAAGGGGCAGGTGAAAGGGAAGTACAATATAATAGACAAATATCTTAATAGTCTGTTTTTTTATATCCGATCCAATTATATAAGTTATATGTTATATGTTATTGCGTATTCAATATATAAGCATAATTAAAAAATAAGTAATAACATTTATTATAGTACTTAATTACTTTAATTTAGAACAAGAACTAACAGTACATAATATTATAATAATTTATTATGTGTGTTTGAACTCATAAAAACCATTCCTGAAAACATCTTCAGTTCTGGCTCTAAAATTTCAGTGGCACTATTAATCAGCCCCAACTTTAATATTAGGTGAGATTTATAACTGGGAGGCCAATATTATTTTGGTGGAAACGAGTAACTCCCCCATAACAATTAAACATTTAAAGTAGGTGCATATTAAGGACAAACTGCCAAAATTCAACTGATAAAACTATGACAATTTTGTGATTTTTGAAAAGTATAATTTAATTGAATTGTATAATTTGACTTAGATATTATTATTATTATTCATAATATTCATATAATAATTTTATTTTGGATTTCTTGAAGGATGATCTGTAATTTAGTTTTTATGGTCGTCCGCTGCAGTGTTCATAACAAACTCTCGTTTGTAATAATATTTCTGATTTAAATCTAACCTAACCTATAACCTATAGGCTATAGGAAATCATTTAACTCTTAACTCAAGAGTTTATAACTAATACAATCATATTCATATAATATATTTTTATAAACATTTTGGTTTTTTACTGGAGTTTAGGTTTCGGCAACTGAAGTCATTAGCCTGGGGTACTGTAGTTTTTAACACGTGTGTGTATGTATGGCAAGGATTCGTTGCTATAATTCCCAGGTGGTCACCCATCCGGAAGCTGGCAACACCGGCCGATATACGTATACTCAGAGCGTGTTCTCGTTTCAAGCGTAATCTAACCTAACTATTCTACCTTCACACTTCTTCTCAGGGCCGGATTTAGAGGAGTGGAGGCCTCGGGGCATCAAAGGAGTGGGGGCCCCCAAATTATTTTACAAATAAAAAGAACAATTTTTTTTCAAAGTAGATTATATTTCTTTTATTAGTATTTAACAAACATACGTATATACTATATACAATATTATATAATTATAATCAGGAACAAAAAATTAAATAGTGAACGGAACCTTCCAAGCTTTTTTCGCCGAAAAATCGTTAATTAGTTCGCTGAAATCCAGTTCCCGAAGTAAATCACTTTCAATACTTAGGAGAGAAAGTTTTGATAGACGGTTTTGTCCCATCGTGGTTCGAAGCCTATTTTTTATAATTTTCATTTTTGAAAATGAGCGTTCTCCTGTGCAATTTGATACCATCAAAACCAAATACATTCTCAATGCAATTTCAACATTAGGGAATGTAGCTCTGAAATTTTGATCTTCGAGAATTTGGTAGTAAAATAGTTCCGGAGATCGGTCTTTTCCATAGTCCTTTTTGTATGCGTCGATCAAAGACACAAATTGAACCAACTCATTACCAAGACTAGGTTCTAAATCATCCTCATAAACTTTCACCAATGCCTCTGCTGAAGCGTGCAAATTTTCAACATCCATCTTCTCAATGTGATTAAGAAATCCAAATCTCGAATTCATAGGCATACAATCTTTCAGTAAGAGAAACACATAGCTGGTCAATTACTGGTATGAAGGCAGATACTTTGTATTTCTCTTTGGGTGACAGGTTTGCGTCTTGTGCTTTCCCGTAATCCAACGGGAATTGGAATTCCTATTGAATTAAAACCTATTAGAATTCCTCACATTTCTCGCTCTGGTACGTGATTGTACGTATTGATCGTTATGAGATATTTTTTGGCTGCTTCTTCGTATTTATCAAAATCGTTTCTTTTGGATTCCACGAATAATTTCAGTGATTCTAGTGCACGCATTGCCGATTCAAGAACCATTTTCGGGTCTTGCAACATCTTGTTTGTAGCGTTGAATCGCTCCAAGATGTCGTTCCAAAAGGTTGCAAACAAAGCGGTTTCGAGACTACTCATCTTCTGTAGAAGGTGCGTTGCTTCGTTCCTCACAATGTCTTTTTGCTCTATATCAGAAGATATGCTGGTTAGAGCTTCTTCGATTTCCGAATAGCCCTCGACTATGGCTTTCGTAGCTTCAGCTCGACAAGACCAACGAGTGTCACTAAGCTTTTTCAACACGTAAAACTGTCCGCTTTTTTTCTTCGATAATTTCTCGATCAAAATTTGGTATCGCTCTGTACTTGCTGTGAAAAACGTGTATAAATCCTGCATGAAATCAAAGAGTTGAACAGCCGAGGGACAAGAATTAGCCGCTGCTTTCCCTACTAAATTGAGAGAATGACCACAACATGGTACAAATGCCGATAAATGATTTTTCTCCAGAATAAGAGCCTGCATCCCTCTATATTTTCCACTCATATTTGCAGCATTGTCGTATGATTGGCCGCGGCAATCCATGATGTCTATTTGATGGTCACCTAAAAATTTGAGTAGAGCGTTTGCTGTGGCTTCGCCAGTATGACCGCAGTTTGGTAAAAAGGTGAGGAATCTTTCTTTTGGTGTCGATCCTTCCATGTATCGAACAACTATGGTTAGTTGATCGATGTGAGATTCGTCGGGAGTAGAGTCCACTGATACTGGTTTTGACAACACGGATCGCATCAAATCGCCGTTTCCAATCCCCTTATTACTGTGTATTAGTTAGTAGTACTAAATAGTTCATAATATAAAAGTCAATTATAGGTACTTACGCGTTATTGTATTATGCTGTGCTGCTGCTATTCAAAATGTAAGCATTTAAATATAAATATTGATTAATAATAAATAATAATGTCGTATCACTAACACATAGAAAAAGGAAAATCGAATAATATTATTATTGTGCGTATAGCGTTTGCGAGTTCGCGTCAATCGTTAGAGGCGGTGGTGGTAGCGGTGGGGTTTAGGACGCGCCGGATTTACTGATAAACAAACTTGCTGGCGAGAATTTTACGGAATTACCCATCGGCAATCAGTGTTTTTATTAGTGTTGTATTTATTTTTATCCTATTGGCCACCTTCGACGGGACGGCGCGCGGTGGGGTGACGGTGCATTTGTAATTTGAAAGATTTTTTGCCCGAAGTCACTATTGTGGAGGCCCCTTTTTTGTGGAGGCCCCGGGGCTATCGCCCCGTTTGCCCTCCCCTAAATCCGGCCCTGCTTCTTCTTCCCCCTTCTCTCACAAGCCACCCCCAGGTTCAACCACCCTCTCCTTACACCTCCATACTGCCTCAATCAATCTCTTCTTCAGTCATCTCACCCCTCTCTGTCTCCCTAAATTTATCTTACTTCCTCTTATCATACAGTGACCGAACCCCCTAATCCTACTCTCTCTTGTTCTCACTACAATATATACCACTCCTATTTTCTTCTCCCCCCTTCTCTCACACTTCCTATTCACTCAGTTTCTATAGTTACCTACAAGTCATCGTACTTGATTATCGGTGAAAATATTTAAATATCATTGAGTGAATTACCTACTCAAAAGAATTACATAAAAATATATCATACCTGACCAATTTTCTAATTTTTATCACGACTTTATTGATAGCCGCAATAGTGTTGTACCAGTAGTTAAAATATAAATAATTGAAAAGTTGTGGGCAATACATCCCCTGATAAATTAACAATAATAAAAAGATACCTACTAAAAATTAAAAAAATACATACCCCGCGTGACCGACTCAAAATCTGCTAAAAAACTTAGTCTTCGAAACACTGCAATGTTCACACAGTCTGCTTATGATATAGTGATATACTATTTACAGTTGTCAACATTTTCGCTGACGAATATCATTTCTGAAAAAACAACGCACCCTGCAATAAAATGTTCAACGATATTCTTTTGACCTATGCGTTACAGATATTATATATATATTTTTTTTATTCAAACAAAAATCATTGTAATATCTATTACCTTTAATCAGAGCTTATGTTACTAGTATAGAGTGTTACATGTTACAAACTATTGAAATTACATAAATTACAGTAGCTACAGTTATATTATATTACAGCATATTATTGATTATTGAAATTTGAAATTGAATTAAACATTATATAAAAGAAATTATAAATAATAGTACAAATTTTCTTATATATTATACTTAGTACCTATACAGTTATAAACTAAACATAAGATTGTATTTATTAACTATACATTCATTAGTTAAAATATACACATACGTCGATCAAAAACTATTTACAATGATTGTTAATAATTAAAAGCTATTAAAATATCCTTTATTTGTATTTATTCGTTAATAATAACTAAAACTTTAATATTAACAGTAATCTTGTTCCTTTCTCAAAATGTGTTTTAATTATTCTTAATTAATTTTATATTTATACTTTTGGCATTTATCCCCAAGTGGCCTCTAAATAATCATTCAATGATGAATTTAATAGTTAATACAATAATTGGATTATAAATTAGAATAGACTACAGTTTCCAGCTTCTATTACAACATTAATTTATGTACCTGGCGCCAGTGACCCTAGGCATAATGTAGGTAGTAGGTACCTAAAAAACTGATACCAGTGATACCTGATTGTTTAATTAAACGGGATTAAACGTATTATGCTTTTACAGTTCTACGTCACCCAGTCAATAGATTGTCCGTAGAAATGATAATTTAATTAAATCTAAAAAGTAAATTTAAGCCCGAAAATAATATGAAAACAAACTTACGCGTAAACATTGACTCTTCCGGTGAAACGTAGCAGTGCAGACTTGCAGTATATTCACCACTCCTGAAGAAATGGCTATGTTCATCCGTCTTCATCTCGCTCCGAACTAAAACTTTAAAGTAACGAAATATTTAAAGAAAATAACCTGAACGCAACAAAATGTAAGGGTTCGTGTTATAAATAAGGTATATTATAATATAATGTTTAACGTACTATCCGTCTATTGTTGGCTTATTATTTTTTTTGTTCACTGAAATTATTAGAATTGTTAATCGTCTCCGACGAATGTCGACGATTGGCGATTGCCATAGATGATTTAATATTATATGATTAATCCATAGAACTTATATACCTACTCAGTGCCTACCTATACAGTATACGGTCAGTGGCGCATTTAGGGGGGGGGCAAAGGGGGCAATTGCCCCCGGCGGCAAATTTATAGGGGCGGCAGTTTTTGTACCTATATATTTATTAAAAACTATAATAATATAAAATATATAATTTTGTAATTTGTTCTAAAGTAATGTTAGCCGCTAGGTACCTAACAAAATATGAAGCAATTTGAAAATAATATGTAATTTACATAAATCGTTTACACATACGAAATTGATCGCTAAACAATTTCAGGTTTGTTAATTGTTATGTTATAAATGAGGGGCGACATTCCAAAGTGTACTATTGCCAAAAATTGAAAATATGAGTTATACATCAAAACATATTGTTTAAATGGCGGGGAATCGTTTAAAATCATCAAATTATGCCTAAACGTACTATTTCCTATCAATAAATTGATAAAATATACTAAGATTGCGTCAAAATGCACTACTGCCGATGGCGAGAATTTATCAGAATGTACTATGTGTACTGAATCTATCAATTTGGCCAAAATGTACTATTGCCCATGGTAATTTAAAAATCAGACCATACTGTTCTTTTAAACAGTTGTATGAAAATTCAAGAGAGGTTTAAATCTTCAACATTAACAACTGAATGTAAATTGTTGTTTTATTTTGCTATTTTATTTATTTAGTATAAGTATGAAGTATATAGGTATTATATTTAAAAGCTAGTCACTCTTTTTTTAACTAAATAAATTTCAATTTCATCTGGACATTTTAAGAACACAGTAAACAAGCGCATAAAAAAAAGGAAAACATTCAATGACGAAAATATAGATGATGAAGCCAGCAACAGTGACATAAATTATAAGATAAGTACATATTTTGTTATCTTAGATAGAATCAAAAATGAGCTAGAAAAAAGAAAAATAGCCTATGATCAGTTATTTGAAAAGTACTCGTTTTTCTTTCAATTGGAAAAATTGAACAGCGTAGAAATCAGAGAACAGGCAAAATGTCTTCAAGATATTTATGTTGATGATTTAGGAAGTTCTTTTCCCAATGAATGTGTTCACTTTAAGTCACATATAAAGAACCTCAAAGTTGATGAAAGACCAAAAAATATTCAGCAAATGCTTATATTTATCAAAAATAATGATTTTTCTGAAATGTATCCTTACATTGTTATTGCGTTAAGAATGTTATTATGTACACCATGTAGTAACTGTTCCACTGAACGGTCTTTTTCAGCTTTAAAAAGAGTAAAATCATACCTAAGATCAAATATAAAAGAGGAAATATTAAATATTGATAACGACATTACAACAAAACTAAATTATAACAATGTTATTAATAATTTTGCTACTAGATAAGCACGAAGAAGATTTTAAAAGCTGAAAAAAACGTTTTGGAGGAAAAGTTTTTATATAACCTCAATGTTTGAATGATGTTTAATAAAATTGCATATATTATTATTTTTTTTTTTTTTTTTTGGGAGGGGGTAGGAGCGGCAAAAATACGTTGCCCCGGGGCGCATATTTTCCAAATGCTTATAATATGCAGTCTATACTCTATTAGTAAATGTATTATAATACTGTTGAAGATCTATGTGGGTAATATATAAACTTTTAAGTTCAAATTTTTACAAAATTCATCATAATTTCTACATTTGCATTATATTTTGTAGTCAGATATTCATACAAAATTTTCTTTGTTTACCTAAGATATAAAAATATAATACAAGGTTCCTCATAATTAGTTATAATAACAGTGGAGAAATAATAAATATCCGGAGGCACGATTTTTTTTATAAGTATTTAAATTTCCATTTTTAACAAGATTTATCAAATAAAAAATTTACGAATTACTAAGTAGTTAAAAATGTATGAGATGTTCAACTTTTATTGCTATAAACAAGGATTCTTATAAATAGTTCATACCTTGACTTAAAAATCTATATTTATATATAATAATTTTTATTTAGTTGTATTGTTGTTGTTTTATATTGATTTATGAACATTAACTATTATAAATGAATTGTTCGTTTGTATTCTAATAGTAAGTTTATACAAAGATTTATTATTAACAGGTATTAGTTGATATTTATAACTTACATACTTACTATAAAAATTCAAAGTTATAATAAACAAAATGAAATAAAGAAAATATCATATCACAAAAAATAATAGACTATAAAGATCAACAAAAGTACCTTAAGTTTTCTTTAAACTCTATATTAACATAAAAGGTAAATTTAAATGTTAAGTAGGTATTTTTACTATAATATACTACAGCGGTTAAAGGCATTATGTATTATTATTATTATTGTACAATTGACTTTTTTTAATGAAATTTAAATGTATATTTGATTTATTTTATTATTTATTATTTTATTTGTATTTATTTTATAATTTTATAATTTTAGCCCACGGAAACTAAGTACATTGATTTTTATAACTATATAATTTACTTTTTTAAAATGGAATTTAGTATTACTGAAGTAGACCCGGGAAAGATTACATGTTCCCGGCAAGTAGTACTGAAGTAAACTCAGGAGAGCTTACTTTCGGGGGAGTTTACGGGTCATTAAAATCGAGAGAGTTTCCAAATCATCCGTATCAGTTATAACATGTATTTCTATAATTTAAACTAAAACGTAGGTCTATTTCAAGTATCTAATAATTATAATTATTCTACGACAGGGGACTAGAAAAACGACGACGGCGTTTGTATTATTCGATCTCGCGTATTTTATACATTTTGAACTTGGAACTACAATATATACGCCTACAACACTTAGATAGTACATTTTTCATGACATTAAATATTTATTTGAAGTCTAAAAAGTAAATTTAAGCCCCGAAACAATATGAAAACAAACTTACATTAAACATCGACTGATCGACTCATTCGGCGGAATCCGTAACGTGTGTGCAACTACGACGCCGATATGGAAACACTCCAGATACAGAACTGAAAATATTGTGATTTATGAAAAATAAAACCATACGGAACGCAGTGTATTTTTTGTTCTTGTCTACTTTCCTTATTGAGATTTGTGAATTTTTAATCGACTGTGTCTTCGGTAACGACTTTGGAAATTGCCATAGAATGTAAAAGCTAGATATTATATTACATCAATATGATGAATCCACAGATATAATAAAATACAACTTGTTTTATCAAAGACATTGATGAAGTCAACATAGTCAAAAATATCAATAGATGCGCCGTTCCATTGGTAAATGGAAGCTATACATTTTCATAAGATTAGATTGACGAGGAATACTATATGAACGGGGGAGTAATACATAATAATATATTATATTAGTTGTATGCACCTACAGCTGTAGTTATTAACAAAACATGGTATGATACTGATGATTTATAGATGTGACTTAACGTCTACAGCTTACAAGCGAAGTTAGCCTTAATCATAAAAAAAATTATTGAACTCTAAAAATATAGTTTAATTTACAAATTAGATTATTATCAAGGGAGCCGGGTCGGCTGTAGTAAATAAACATTTGTTTATTTTATTATTATCATAATTTTTATGGGAGTCATTTAAATTGTTTTCAAAATCAGAAGATCCGTGGATTCAAAACCTCTGATCTATATAATTTAGCTAAATTCGTATATAGGTATGCGTATGTTCATGTGATGTTAGTTTATCATAGATTTAACTATTTCAGACAACATTTAATATGGGTGCCTTACTGCATATTATTATATTGGCTATATGCCTATATTGTCCAATTTACCTAAATAAAAACATGGCTTTTATTCAATAATGAATAATATACAACTTATTTGTTTCAGCATATAAAATAATCAAAACAAATCACGTGCAATACTGAACAGCAGGATGTACATAAATGATCAATTTTACATACATTATAATACTTCAATACGTCATCATATTAAACATTGGTGCCAGCTACGCCCTACAACCATTGTCCTAACCTCGATTGATCAATTGAAGGTAAGACCATTGATTATTGCCGATGATTGATGAAGATATTATATTTTTGATATTAATATTGTACGAGTAGTGTACACGATTGGATACCAAATATGTGCAAAAATAATCTATATTAAATGATATCTTATATCATAGGCGTAATTACATTGCAGTTTATAATTCGTTTCAGACGTTGCGCAGTTCAATATTATGAATATTAACGTAGCTGAAGTACATACCTACCCATCATTATTTTGTAAGTTAGAACATATTTACCCTAACACTTGTATGATTTGTATGATTTGTATATTAATATATTATTTATATAATTAGCTATTAGATAGTTATAATTTATTATCAGTGTTTCCGAACAGTGGTTCACTAAAAAAATTGAATTCGTTCACATTCACGTTAATATTTTTTTTCAAATAAACTTATTTACGTTCACATTCTTTGAAAATATAAATGCGTTTATTTAATTTGTTACGTATCGTTTAAAAACTAATACAAAATCTTGGAAATTATATTGTTGTTGTATGTTCAGCCCTACCCACTAGAATTGCACGTATTTTATTTTTATAACTCGTAATATAATATATATTTTAATATTATTATCAATCAAAATGTATTAACAGTAAAAAAATTTGAATGTCTAGAAAATCTTTCTAATTCATTAGTAAATAATATAATATAAATATCGTTCACGTTTACGTTCTATTTGAAAAAAAATTATCTAGGTTTAGATAATAGTAAGTTTTGGATACATAA